>JALPQI010003491.1:0-91244 GCA_025490895.1 Thaumatotibia leucotreta | reverse complement strand
AAAAAACTTAACTAATTACGTTTGTATGGGGAACCGAGCTTGCGAGCATCTGTTAAGCTATCTTAGAAACAAGTGCCTTATTGACTGGAGTAATAGGTAAAGTAGGTAGGTTGTACTAGAATTGCAAATTTATACCCGTGCTGTTATAAGTAAATGGTGCAATCAGCGATACACAATTAATACTTGTAAATCTGAGCCTAAGATTATACTAAGTATTACTCGTATAATCTTAAGCACAGGTTTAGGTTCTTTGGGCCTCGTGGTTTTATTGTACTTATCAGATATGTATACCTACTATTACTTGATCAGTAGGCTTAGCACATGATTGGTGCGACAGTATGTCGCCGCGTGATAGATCTCCCGTCCTTTACTAGCTATATTAACAAATGAGGGACGGATAGTCTATCTCGCGGCGACATACTATCGCGCCAATCATGTGCTAAGCATATAGATCTTTTAAATTATGTTTTTGTAACAAAAGTCGCGGGTCGCCCTGTTTTATTTATTTCACAGGACGAAATTAACGTTATCCACCTTACAAGAATGACACAAAAAAATATCTGAAAAATAATTTAAAAAAGTTAAAATTAACGTCTACGATACGAGATACGTGCCTACGTTTGAGGTATACAGAACTGAGAAAAAAAACTAGTCTTCTCAAGTAGTCTATAATACACGTTGCATTTTACATAATTCTATACTAAGTGAAAGTATATTATTACTAAACCCTTAATGTAAATAAGTTTGTTTGATTAATTTCAAAAGAAAGCAAAACTAATACATTGAAACTCGATCCGTTAAGATATAAATGGAGTCAATGTGTTATGTTGTAATGGACCTGTAAACTAAGTGAAAAGTCTCGCAATATTTATCAAAGCCAACAACTCATTATCGTGACAATGACCACGTTTCAAAAGTAAAGTAGTTATAATGTTTGCAACATAACAAACACAATATTTCGCAATTGGTTATACAATATCACTGTGGCCTCCCAAATTTTCATAAGGATTCAGAACAGAATAAACAGCGGCAACAAAGACTTCTTGTGACTTAAAACAACAAACCAAAGAAAATTGCTTCAAAACAATAAGATTATTTAAAATTAACTAAATAAGCATTTTAAGACTGAGCATTTGAGCAATAACAGAAGCTGAAATGAACAATTTGCAGCCTAGCGCTCTAGTGCATGCGCCCACGCACCGTAAATGTCTTAATAAATAACCTCAGTTGGGTGCATTTTGTATGTATGAGCGCCCACGGGCCCTCCTCACCTCATTTATGTGTTTTTCTATTTAATGATTGATCAATCTCTTAAGGTTCCGTATTTATCCAGAAAACTTTTATAATTTACGCATATTGTAGTATCGATTTAAATTGAACATAATATTATGTCAATTTAAATCGTTAAATTTGCATGTATTCATAGAACAACCGAAAAGTAAGAAAAGTGAGATTTAGTTTCGTGGAATTTAAATTGTGTGCATATCATACGCATCACATTTTATTACTGATAGATATGATGTATATAAACAATTGATAGGAATTGGAACTCTGTTTGACAGTTTCAATTGATTATTTATTTCGACATGTGTCATTTCGGTCGTATCGAATAATAATCATAAAACCTACCAGTGACGTGAAACAACAATGTAAGAATGAAGGTACATGTAACATGAATCGTTGAAGCACACACTTCCTTCTCGGATAAACCGTCAGATTTAACCCCATTCGTTCATGAAACCCACGCTCTCGTGTAATGAGCTATTGAATTGGAGAACCTTCTAATTAGTCCCATCTTACAGTATTAGAGCCTGGTCCATTCAAATGTTATCGGATACAGATAATTGGAGTGTATGAACATGTGTGAGACCGTGCACAATGTTTAGAAATCTGGCCAATTAAATATATTGGTTGAATAATGGATGCATGCATGCCAAAGCTCTTTTTACTCATTTATGGCATATACTTAGGAATCGCAAAAAAAAAGTTACGTGAATACTCTTGAAATCTTTGTTTGTCGTGTAGCCTATACCTTCATATGCAACAATTTTCTTGCTAATGTTATTAAGTTAAAATTCGTTCTCATTTCAAAGTTGCCTTTAACAGTCAATCAAAGCAATAGTACCTACTCGTAGTTTATATAGCTACTAAATAAAGGAGCTATCTATAGAGCGGATCAGGAGAAATTGCGTGTCTATAGTGTCAGATGAATGGGCGATATTATTTGTCTTAACCCGCACAAATTGTATGTTCAGCGTCTCTGACGCCTATGCCTTTATGAGCCTAGAATGGATTAAGAACATTCATTTCATGAAAGCAGCATTGACAGTTCGGTTGGCAGCGATATAGCCTAGATTCCCAGTTACGATAAACCTTTAAACACACCAGGCCAGGGGCTGTATTACCCCATTGTGAGTGCCCATAGAATAGCATTCAGGCCACGCATTATTGATGGCAAGTCGACTATAAAATATTTTACATTCCGCCTGTTACTGCCCATTGTTGGCAATCGCTACAAAACATAGTAAATGACAAATATTGCAAACCTCAACTGTATTTTTGCCTTCGTAGTACACTAGAGGATAATCCAACAAGCAGGAAAATGCGCTGTTAGTAGACTTGATATTTAGTTCACTGCACATTTTATTGAGTTTCTAAATTTCATATCGGTATGCATCGGTCGGACATAAAATAACTAGTGAGCCGACGCAACGGACACTCAACCGGTCATACCTATAACTCTGGAACCTGCAATTTCATCGAGAAATTCCAAGTGTTTTCACTCAAATCACTAACAAAATAATGAGTGAGCAACTCAACTCAACCCTCACACTTTATCGTAGCTCTCTCCAGCATTACGGGCGCTTTTATTAAATCTAGACTCATATTATTGAGCTTTGCCAGCGGCGACTTGAAATGACCTGTAATCGAAGGGGATAGCAAGATTGTAGATACGTGGTGATAGAACGTGATGGAGGTGCTGCGAATTATCCAATTTGCGTAGAAATGTTCAATGCAACCGACAGATAAATGATAAAGATTTTTCCTCAATCCATAATTATTTCGGTATTTTACCCATGATCGACGCAAAAATCATCTTTCCTGTGACAATAACCGCTTATTTGCGTTTTCTTTATGATTTAACAAACTGGAGTTATCAAAGAGATGAAATTTTTGCCAATATATATATAAAATGAAAACTAAATTTCTATTACATAGCCAGTATAGCCACACAAACGTAAACGTACTACGTGGTACTACTATCTACTCATTTATCCATGGTTCTTACAGCATGTAACAAAAAAACCGGCCAAGTGCGAGTTAGACTCTAGTGGAAAGGGTTCCGTACGTTCACGAATATTGAGATTTTCTATGATATTTTAAAATACTATAGACTTTCTTTGTTTTCCTGTAAACTGTACGTAAGGAACTATTTTCTGTATTTTTGGCAAAATATGAAGCCTCATTTTTAAAAGTCATTTATTTAAGTTTCCCATCGTTGGGTCGCCAACTTATATAATATAATGTGTGCCAAATTTCAACTCTATCGGTCCACTAGTTTCGGAACAAATCGGCTGTAACAGAGGGGCAGACACACAGACACGGGAGTGATTCTATAAGGATTCCGTTTTTTTCCTTTTGAGGTACGGAACCCTAAAAAATATGTATTACAGCAAGAGTAAGTACATACATCACATCGCTACCGTGAAACTAAGCTTCAATTAGTTCCCACAGGAAGCTCCAATAGAGTTTATCATTAAAGCAGGAGGAAATTATTAACATGTCGTTGCTTCTATTAGGCGAACCATCGATAAGATTGATTTATGACTGCGCGTGCGCCGGTTTCGTGTAAAAATAAAACACGTTTGACATTTATTTAGGGTAAAGAAAGAGTTCAAGCTTTAATACATGTGGAGTTATTTAGATTTTTAAATAGTACGATTAATCTATTATTATGTAGAAAATCATAGTTAGGATTTAGCATTACTAAACACCGAACGACTCCAACACATACGTAGGTTATTTTCAAACAAATTAATTATGATGTACCGGAGCAAGATACCTATACAAAATATTGAGATCATGGGTTCAGTTAAAAGAAATCGTTAAAATGTACTGCGTGCAGTATACTTTCAGATATGTTCTCCAATACACAATCAATTATTTCCAGATAACGAATTCAATATGTTACTCATCTCCGATTGGCTCCACTATATTACCTTCCCAACCAACTGTGCGAGCCCTATCAGCATCTTGACAACCATTGTACTGGCAGATTAATCTGCATTCGACCTCCTTTGGGCCGTAGAAATTGAACCATATTAACCAAAACTCGAAGACCTGCAACTATTATACGGCTCTTGGACATTGAAAGGTCAAATAACCTGGTGAGTGTCACACGTCAAGTCATCAAAGCTGGGTAATTAGAAAGCCCTTCGTGCGAGTAATTTTTATTCATAACGAGATGTTCTCGTGAGCCGAAATGTTTGTCCATTAAGGGGTATCAGCATTTCACTCGACCGTGGGCAAACTAGTGCAAGTAGGTCGGTAAACACGGTATGTTTGATGTGGACATGCGAAAGAAAGAAGTGTTGTACAGTAGGAACGGGGTTAGGTTAGGTCAAGCAAATCAATATAATATGTACATTTATAAAACATTGTATCAAGTTCATGAACGTCCCTCCGTCAAAATGTCTCGTAAGCTTTTATACAACGTGTTTTTAACTTCTGGATATATCTAAACGGAATGTGTTGACTAGGGTATTTCTAATCTATAAACATAGTCTCATTCAAAACGCCACAATATTAACGGAGAAATAACTGATTTATGATTTAATACTTCGGAACAGCATTAGATACATGGTAACTAAAGAGGATTTCAAATTCATCAAAATCTTTACACCCCAAAATCCTGACACTCAAAACTTTTATGTTTCTATACTTACACTAATCACGCGAGACACTGTCATGTCACTACTGTCACTTAAATTATGTGGACATTGTAAACAACGGATACAGGGAGATCAAATTTATTATTGATTGATTTGGATTAAATTTACTTTACATTTTTTTTACCTACCTAATCAAAATCTACCATACTTCAACAGGTATCCTATACACCTGGTAAGGAACTCTATTCGGCATCTCAGCCAATATCCACAGACTAGAGACACGATGTATATAATAATAAATGATTGCTATTTTAATTGAAGTTGATGATTTAAAACCTTAAAAAGCAATGATGCGAATATAGAAATAAAAAATACGACGGTACACTTTTCAAACTTACCGACACTGTTTT
Organism: Thaumatotibia leucotreta; assembly: GCA_025490895.1. Classification (NCBI taxonomy): domain Eukaryota; kingdom Metazoa; phylum Arthropoda; class Insecta; order Lepidoptera; family Tortricidae; genus Thaumatotibia; species Thaumatotibia leucotreta. The sequence continues at coordinate 85,942 of JALPQI010003491.1, read as the reverse complement.
CCGTGATAGAAATAAGAAAGATAGCCGTCCATTCAACTATGACTCTAAATGCATTGACCTACGGTGTCTGTTACGAATCATCGAAGTTTCGGAGCCTTAATTGCTGTTCGCAGCGCACACGCAACGGCTTCAAGGTAAAAACATAGCATTGTGATCTTAACCCATTATTAGCGGCAATCTTGATGGTAGATTGAAAACAACTTTAAGAGTTCAGTTTAGAACAATTAGTAAGTAAAAATTGCAAGGTCAAAAATATGAACCGGTCAATAAGCAGTTTTTGTATCGGTGTTATTCGAGTTGAAAATGACGGGTTAATTATGACGTAAGGTATAAAATAAACGAGACTGAATAAGTATAAGTAATGCTGTAAAGCTAGCTTTTACAAAAAAAAACACCAAAACAATTTATCAAAGTGTAATTTGCGGTACATTCATTCGCGTTGACAGAACTAAACCATATGGCGCGGCCTGTGTTTGAACTGCGATAAGGACCGCTATTCCCGGCGTGCAAACATGGATGAACAGATAATGATATATGTTGAATATCAAATACCTAGGTATTAGGTAACAGAAGACACCTATCAAACTTGATTAAAGCAGGGTAAAACTACCTACCCTCACCCTCAGTAACTTGAAATTTTAATAAAGGTTAAGATAAGCCGAAACATCAATGAACAGTGTAGGCTACTATTGAATAACTAATATAAAACTGATGTGCTGATTTGTGTGCCTTAGATTAGGTACAATTAAAATTTTAAGCAACTATACGATTCAAGTTAATCAAGGTATTTCTTCATATAATATCAGACACTAATGTCAGCGTTTTTTTGTCAAACAGAGTTTTTCATGCTTACATTCATATCTTTTTGTTACACGACTGCCACTGACTGGCAATTCCAGCCAATGGCAGCCGCGGTAGAAATGTGAATGAACTGTGTCAAATGTCAAATTCTGCGTTAATCGATAATAAATTCGCGAAACAATAAGTTTTTGGTTTAGAATCAAGGTACATTAAATAGTTATCTAGATTTTGGTACTAAAAGTAAAACGATGAATTAAACATCGAAGTATTATATTAATTTATTTGTCTTTCTGCAATGCAAGCTCAGATTCGGTTATAACTTTATAATAAACCCGCAGCCCGCAGCAAAAATCATGGGTAACTGTAATACTGCCAGGTATTTTTGACAATTTCGCAATTAAAAAGAAATAACTGTTCGGTGGCGGAAATTAATTCATTGTTAACAATTTTACAACCGCGCTGCGGATCAGTGCCAACTCCGCCAACTTTCAAATCAACTTTCGATAATTGCTATAATTTGTATACCCTATGTGATTATGCCTAAATCCTTGTTTTGATCGTTAACTGTGTAACAATAACAGTAGTACCTGTACCTACACAAAGCACTTAACAAAACATTACATTATTTATCATCCTTACATTAACTGTAATTCGTATTGAGATAAAAGACGTGGATTATAATTATAATTACAATGGAAATCACAGTACGAGTACTCATATTTATCATAATAATTTCACTATTCACATTAGAAACAGTATTTGAATCTTGTACTTTAACATTTTAACCGCGATAGAATTTCTCATCGAGTGTACTCGTGTCGCCGGCTGCCGCCGCCGGTTCGAAGTTGGATATGAAATAATATACATGTACAACATTGGTCTTGGTTTTATATAAGTTAAATTAATCTTTTATTTTGATTTGTATAGATAGACAATACTTACAGTTTACTTTTAGTTGCATGACGCATTGGTTTTTATTAACTTTAATGTCGTGTAAACTTATGTTTCTATAAAATAAAATGAAAGAATACTTATTTATGTGGCGAAATGAGCTGCATATTGTAATTAGTATCGGACCACACGAATGTGTTTAGCCGATAGGATCCTTAATAAAGGAGTATATTTGACATTGTACTCGCAAATAAATATTTATGGACTTGAAGGCTGCTAGCAGCCACGGAGGCAAGCGGATGTTTGCTAAATATTCAAACAGTAGCGCATATTTGAGGCGTTATGATCAGTTCATCTAAAGACTAAGAATCGTGATGATTTTTTCGCAGTGGATTTCGCTATTCTGATAGTATGGGCCACAAAAAATGACCTGGTCCGGATGGCAACGAACTGCAACGAGTAACGGTGGATAGATTACAGCCATTTTGGCCATTGTTGTGTGGTCGGGCGGACCAACCCGTCGTGTTCTATCACACCTAGCACAATTCAGTATTGTTAGCCTGATTGTCTGTTCGCCTGTTGTGTCAAGGGCGAGGGCGTGTCAATCTTCAGAGGGCGATTTCGAATTCGGGCTTCTTGAGGTGAATCGCTAAAAAGGATCAATTATATGTACTTGTAAACTATTAGAAACTCATTAAACTACAGGAATTGAACAACATTTATTTCTAACACTTATTCTAGATGCGCTTTGAACGAGCCCCAGCTTAATCTGCTAACATAAATACATACCCACAATGTCGTAACAGATGTGCTTACCATAGAAAAAATCAACTACGAAAGACTCTGGTTGTCACGGGATTCGAACCCGCTTCCTCTGGATTGCCGGTCCAACGTGCTTCCAATTACACCAGACGACCTTCCGTCGATCACAGCGAATTTTTCCAATGGTATTGTGAATCTGAATAAATACATACATCAGCAAAACACATTTATCCCAAGCATGTCCGTCAGAGCATTTCAAATTATAAAAGTCAACTACAAGTAATTAACTACCCCGTATAGTAGATAATTAATGTGCGTGTAAATTTAAATTGAAACGCTAAAGAAAGTGCTCTAGTACACTATTTTCTAGTTTAATATTATTTTTGTGTTCTGTATTCTTGTTAGCCCGGTCCATGCCGACCGCACCTTGTCACCATTTATTACATCGTTATTTGTTATTATATTACAATTTGTACTACGAGTTTAGGGTAGGTGTATTTATTGTACAATTAATTTAGTATTCGTTTTTTATTTTATTTACAAAGATGATTTTCAGAAATTGCATGAATCTAAGATGTTTTGTAAGAAATCACCGGTTATGCCCACTTACAAAAACGGTTTTGCATTCCCTATATATGAAATATTATGTACAGGTAAACGTTACACGTAACGTCAGGAAACCTATAAAACGATTAGCTTTCCTCGTGTTACACCGTGTATAATATAAACCCCAAGGTCTCTGCGTGCAATCCCCATTATTAATTATTAACAAAATTCTACAACCAAGTCGCGTAACACCGGAAACTAAGGAATGTTGAGTTTCCGGTTACGAGCCGCAGCCTTGAGTGGCCTTGAGATTCAAATCAGCTATCCAGATTTTGGAATTGAATTGAATATACATATTAAGTTACTAACACGATGTGTATATTTTGTACATAATGGGACTTTGACGCTTCTAGCAATGCAATGGATTTGACAAAATTAACATCTGAAACACGATTCAGTTTTTAAAATTGAACTTCATACCGCATTTCTGGCACTCTTACCTTTCTCAATGAAAAAGAAAAATGTTATTCAAATTGTTTACCACTCTTTCTGACGGGAAATCAGAACACAGCAAGCTATCACTTTCAATCCGATCCTACTTAACTCAAAATTAGTCAATTCCGACCAAAAACAAAACAAAACAAAAGTAATGTCGTCGGAAAGCGGCAGGCACAACAAATTGCAATTAAGCGGACGGCGGAACTGGGGCGTGAAGTTGCGGCAACCGGATGCGCCGAAACCTGCGCGCGCGCTGGAAACGCGACCGACGGGGAAGAATATGGAGTTCCAGCCCAAGTAAAGGGTTCCAGGGTCGAAAGTTACAATTCCATTACAGTTTCTAAGTCGAGTAGGTGTTCAGCAATTTCCACATGATTATTGCAATGATTTCTAGAACTTTTTGCCCCGTGACAATGATGGTAAGCAGTAAATAAGTTGTAGGGATAGCGCTGTACTCTTGGAGTAAATTAAAATCATAACAACTAAATTCATCACCATTATCGCCAATCGTATATTGTAACTTAAACGAAACCAATTAACAAAATGTAAACCCAAAATTTAAAGATCATTCCAGACGTGGCATAAATACCTTAGTATACTTACTAATAAAATATATAATTAATACATATTTAATAATTAAGTTTTTATTGATTATGATTAACTAAAACATACACAGGAACTCCAAATTGGCACGCATTCACTAGCAACGACGCATCCAGTAATTGGATTTTCAACGTAATTGGCTTCTTGTATAACCAGAGCAGATAGCCAATCTTTTAAAACTAGCTCCTAAAACAGTTAACAAATTTAATAGCAACCAGAATCGTATCCATATCGTTTTTTCTAAATCTGAAATATAAATGCGTGAGGTCACTGGGTTAGTAAGGCAACATTCTCTGGCGGTTCATTGTAAACCGGCCAATAAACAATTTTATAACGAACGAGTGTTCGTTACATGCAATCGCTCAAACTTACACTACATACAACAAGGGTCATTCGTCGAGAAAAAATCTGTAATGAAAATTATCTTCAAATAAAGTGTTGCAGATATGTTTCTTTGAATATTTAAGTTATATGTAATAAAATGAATATTAAATATCTTCAAATTGTTGACATTTCGATAAGTGTGGAATAGGTATAATCTTTAACCTTTTATAGGACACCTGTCTCAAAAACGACCTATAGCACTATGTTTTTGTATTTATTTCTTGTACAGAATTTTTCGTACTATATAATGGCGTTGAGGCTTGAATCCACGATTTTTTTGAATCTTGTATATTCTGTGTCTGTGGTCTTGCCCGTTAAAAGCACAGAATATTTAAAGGGTTAAAGTCAGTAACTGTTAAGAGTTTTGTAATTCAAGGATGAACAATATTGCTTTGCTCTTCCGCGGTACAGAATGTGTAGCTAATTAGTGTAACCCGCTATAATTACTTGCGTATTTTTTGCATGCAATTAATTTTCCCACCCTCCCGCCGCAAAAATAAATACTCAAATAACTATAACAAACCACCACCAATAACACTATACTCGACACGTGTTTCGCCTCTCTACGAGGCATCATCAGGAGTTGACGATGTTGTCGGTCTGGTGTCCGGCAACAGAAAAGTAGTTTTGTAATTAAATATACTTAACCGTTCCCCTCATTCGACATGAACAGTATTTTTTTATAACAATCTCAGCTAAAATTGACGTAAGTAAGATACAAGATGTATATTGTAGAAGGTACTTACCTATATGACTGTATCATCTTTCCGATAGTAGAATGCCAGATCGAAAATTGTGGTCGGTCAGCTTCTCTTTTTTGCCAAAACTTCCCTTGCCAAAAAGTAAATACTGTTCTTCTATATATTTTAGGACAATATTATATAAAATAATAATTTGGTCCTCTCTTTGTACTGACTCAAGTATAAGAGCACTTTGATCACTGGAGATGATTGTTTTTGTTTTCTATAAAATTGTATGGAATGTTGCGTGTGTCCTAAGGGAAGAAATTAACGAACAATTTTTAAACAAATATATTTAAAATAATAGTTAATGTTCAGTTGCGGAAAACGTTAGTGGAGAGGATAAAAATAAATAAATAGGTGCTGATGCTGGTATGTTGGTAAACAAACATCATATCAAAAACAACATCGCATGTCACAATACCTGAATTGATGCAAACATCACACGATAGACAATGAGGAAGGAGTTTTCATGATAATAATAATCAAAGAATAGGGTTTGTAAGTTCCTACGGATAATTTATATATATAATCGTTAAAAACATAGATTTAACTGAATTAAGTCAATGATATTAAGTAAGTGTATATCAACGTCCATGCATGTTAATGGATTATTACTGTTTTTCTATTTTTTTTATGTGACAAACGTAGACAACTGAGCTGTCAGCCCAGCTGATGGAAAGCAGGAACAGAGGCTCATGGACATAATGATCAAAAAATCGCCTGTTGTGCGTAAAATGGTTAGCATCGTCATCAAGGAAATGCTCGTGGCATTTTGAAGTTATTGTATTTTTTTAGCGTCGCTTTACATAACAAATTATCGGTGACGCTCAGTCTGCAAAGTTCACTCAACCTTCATTTTCGTTTTCTTTCATGGAAGCTGAAAATTTTAAGGTGACAGATTTGGAAGCCTGCCATTCTTCACTTCTTCAGTTACGCAACTCCCATAAGCGTATGACACTCGTATCTACGCGCTATGCTATGCGACTCAGAGGAAGTGCCGTGTTAAACCTACAAGGTCCAGGATAGCAATAGGATCCAGAAAAACTACAATTTGAAAAATAAAAATTGAGTAGTTCAGTCAGATTGCCAATTTATAACTTTAAATTATTATTAGTAGAAAAAGAAAAACGTGCTCTCAGTAAAAAAGTCAATGGAGTCACGTTTAAGTGAAGCGGAGCGTGCAACAAGTGGCAAGCGAACAGGCGAATTCTGGACGCAATTTAACGAGATCGTTACAGATAAAGTGCGGATGACAGATGCTCGGAGACGGGCAAGATTTACTGCGCACGGCACAGGCGCTGAAACCACGATACTGCCCTTAGATGCAATTAAAGAAGATCTCCGTAAATTAGCGGCGCTAGACTTGCCCACGCGACGTCTGTCCTGGTTATATTACATTAACGTACACTTGGCAATAAATGCTCACCGCTTTAGACTGTAAGTTAGTGTTTATGGCGGGATCAATTCAAACACACTTTTTGACCATCTACTTATATCTCGAATACCATTATAAGACAGACTAGATATGTATGTTAATTGCCGTGTAAGGCTTTATAAGGATTCAACTGACCTCGGAACGGAAAGTCTGCATCGGTGCAGTGTTAAACGGTCAAGGCAAATCGGTCAGATTAGTATGAGATAAAAAAGAAATATGGAAAGTGTTAAAATAGGATAGTGGAAATTCAACACACAGATAAGGAAGATTAATTTGATACGATGTGTCAGCCAACTGATAAAAACAATTCAAGCGGTGAACCAATATGAGACATAGTGTCGCATTACTAATGTGTACGTCTGCATAAATTCATAGATATATTGTGCTCATGCTTCCAATTTAGTTTACGGGAAAGGCGCCCGCATATGTAAGTCAGGATAACCACAGGCGCAACACTCGCAAACTGGTTTGGTGCACTATTATTATTAAGAACTCGTGCCAATATACGGGTCGAAGTCGAAACGTGCTTCAACCTCACCTCAGTCAACAAAGCCTTTAACAATAAAGACAAAAAACTGAAGGCAATTGCACGGTTAAATTCTAACCAAAAGGACACAAACGCAAGATGCCACAAAACTCCACACGCTGTCACTTTAAGTAGTTGTAGATTAAGTTCTTCAAGTTGTTAATCCATGCATACACTCGCACATCCATTAATGATAAGGCACTGTTGTGTGATTAAACTATAAAGAAGTATCAAAAGATTGATATTAATTCGCGATTTGAGCGCAACAGACGGTCTGCGTGAGTCGGCCGTGCGCGCGGCCGGCGTCTTGCAAACTGTTCCGATTCGTTTCAAACACAGCACCAACGGCCACGAGGCGAGCGCCCTACTATTCCATCTCCCTCGCCACCTACAAAAACAACGCGATGGAAAGAGATGGTCACAATAGCTAGCACTGTTCAAGTTTTATCGCAGGACAAACTTTTACAGCGACGTGAATAGTTACCAGACATTAGTCAGAAAGGAAAGGAGCGAGTATATATTTTTTTTGTGTATTTGGCAGGGCTTTTTCTCGCGTCGAATGTTGGTATCGGTTTTGGACATCTATTTTTGTTGTGAACCGAACATGCGTCCAGGCGGAACAGGGAGGGACAAGTTTGTTAGAGGAAGTGCAACGGGCATTCGTGGAATCTGTTATTTATAAACAGCTCATGACTGGAAATAAAAGAGATGAGAAACATTAAATGTGTACATACAAGCCCAAGGTCATCAAAAGCACTTGGAAAACCAATAATTTTCAGCAAAATACTAACTTTACTTAAGGAGTAGGTAACCTTATGTTCACTTATAGTTAGTAGGGTATATATTTTTTTACATGCAATACAACAGTAATACACCGCAAAATGGCAAATTAAAACACAATTTCAGTAACAAAAAAACACAAGCCATAATAAATTATGAATTAGGTATAATAACGCAAAAAATATTTATTACAATTATAGATAACTTGGTGCTTATTACGTCAGCAATTTCCTTTGTAATCGATAAGCTAAAATAAATAATTGTGATTCCTAATAAATACTCTATTGGTAATTCCAAATAATTTCATAATCCATGAAACCTTTCTCATTGAATTTCAGAACAAAAAAAGATGTTAGAGGTTAAGAAAAAAGTTTTAGAGAAACTGCTTTAAATAGGAGGTCAAATTAAAAACTATAGGTATATGGGTTTCGTGTATTACTTGAAGATCTTGAAGACTTGAAGATTGACATAGTATTGGTCATCAAATTAAGGTTCATAGACCACCACAAAAAGATGAGAAACCAAAGATATCTTTACTAATGCTAATAGTAGTTGCAGCATTAGGCATTAAAAAACAGATACAATTCATATTCTGTTAAAGTTTATACATAACTATTATGTATATATCGTACATATATATTTGTTGTTAAACAATCTGAATTAATTCTGTCTCGAGATATACGTAACATAAAGCACGTTTTTTTTTAAATATCTGTGATGGATGCATGTAGTTTTAACACTTACATAACGTAACTATTATGGTTAAATGATGTGAAAACATCTCGCTATTATTTTGTCAATTGCTATCTTAATACAAAAAAGCTAGGTTAGTTACCATTTAGAACCTACTGAAAATACGATTAGAGCATAAAACTACTTTCAATGTATGTAATAGCAACGGTCAAAGAAATAAAAAGAGGTGGCAAGGAAGTGCTGCAATCGACCAAATCGAACGTTCAAAGCCGTTCCAATCCAAAACAAATAAACCAAACAAATAAATCGGACAAGTGTGAGTAAAATTTGCGTTGCAGGCGTTCCGAGCATCTATATTTTATTTTACAAATTAAATAAGTCCTCATAGGAATTTTCCTACGTTACCTTAACTACCATAGCACTCTTTAAAGTTTTTAGTAGTATCAACAAACTACTGCTACTTTACAAATTTAATGTTCGTGTTTCTTTTGATGGCCGTTCATTCGGCTATTTACTGAAGTATGTACAAAACTATTCTAAAAATATATATGAGATCATTGCATGACCTTTTCATTTAATATATGACGCATTTTTGTTAAGTATTCTAAATTTAAAGTTAAACATTCGACTTTGGGTTACACACTCATTTACTTAGCTAAATTTCAACTCACGGGGGGCGATAGGTTCGGAGTAAATTCACATATGATATGATGAGACAGACGAACGAAATAATCCTACAAGTTGAGTTTTTTTCTTGTTGAGATACGGAACCCTAACGGATACAACAAAACTTAAATAAACGGAAAAGGTCATTTGAATTCATGTACATAGCATTGCGCAACAATCGCTACTGAATCGCGGGTGCACTTAACATTATTTCAGTTTCAGAGTATTTCAGGGTTGAACCGGCGGTACTGCCGGGGGAGAGGGTGCCCGATGCTCATACCTGTCCTGCTAGACAATGCCTTCGCCATCACCTTTTCACTGAGAATGATGTTGCGTCAGTAATCAAGAACATGACCAGAGGTAAGTCGCCTGGGCATGACGGTCTGAGTATCGAGCACCTTCAACATGCGGGGCCTCATTTGCAGAGAGTGTTAGCGCTGCTGTTTAACATTTGCCTTAGACATGCTTATTTGCCTGAGGCTCTCATGCGCACCATAGTTGTCCCACTAGTGAAGAATAAGACTGGAGACCTGTCTGACAAAAGCAACTACAGACCGATATCGCTAGCTACAATTGTTGCCAAGGTGCTGGACGGCTTGCTTGATGGTCTTTTAACCAAGCACCTGAAGCTCCACGATGCTCAGTTTGGTTTCAAACCTGGGCTATCGACGGAGACAGCTATTTTGTGCCTCAAGCATGTCGTTCGGTACTACACAGATAGAAAAACGCCGGTCTATGCGTGTTTTTTAGATTTATCGAAGGCTTTCGATATGGTTTCATATAATGTACTGTGGAATAAGTTGCAGTGTGAGACAGATTTGCCGTCTGACATAATACATATGTTCAGGTATTGGTACGCCAACCAGACTAACAGCGTTAGGTGGGCAGGCGAGTTTTCTGATGCATATGGATTAAAATGCGGTGTGCGACAGGGAGGGTTAACCTCACCCAAGCTATTCAATCTATATGTAAACGGACTGATCGATGAACTCAGCAACGCCAAGGTCGGATGTTCGATAGATGGCGTAAGCATCAATAACATCAGTTATGCTGACGACATGGTGTTGCTGGGTCCATCCATCAGTGCGCTTAGGAAGCTACTAGGCATATGTGAAAGGTACGCAGTTACTCATGGGCTCAAGTATAACATAAATAAGAGTGAGCTCCTTGTCTTTGAGCCTCGTGGTGGTACGGTGGGGACAGTGCCCCCCGTCTACTTGTACGGTAGGGAACTTAAGCAAGTGTCAGAATTTAAATACTTGGGCCATTGGGTGACTGCGAATCTCTCGGATGGCATGGACATGGAAAGGGAGAGACGTTCCATGGCTGTGCGTTGTAATATGCTTGCCCGCAGGTTTGCACGGTGTACGAATGAAGTCAAAATTACGTTGTTCAGGGCTTACTGCCAGAGCTTCTACACGTGCAGCCTGTGGGTAAGATACACGCAGAGTACTCTCAATACTTTGAGAGTACAGTATAATAATGCTTTTAGGATACTGTTGGGGTTGCCGCGCTTCTGCAGTGCATCAGGTATGTTTGCGGAGGCCCGAACTGATGGCTTCCATGCTATAATGCGCAAGCGTACTGCCTCACTGATGCGGCGGCTGCGCGGCAGCTCCAACAGTTTGCTACGTGTGCTGGCCGAGAGGCTCGACTGCCCGTTCCAACACCACTGGATGCTGTTGCACGTACCCGCTGTACGTGCAACAGAATCCAATAGTGTTACCTAATAAGATTGTATTGCATGTCTTATTATTATTATTGTTCATTATTATTATTATTATTTTTTTTTTTTGTGTAAATTCACTAACACTAACAATTGATATGGACTTAGTCTGAAATAAATGTCTATTATTATTATTATTATTATTAACAAACAATAAAAGCGTCAAATCATTTGTACAGAATAAAATATTACATAAGAAAAACCTCATTTCCCTCAGCAGCACAAAGATAATAATTGTTGCGTGAAGTATAGCTAGAGAACGAATTACAGAACAAGAAATAAATAAGTAATTGGTCATCGGATGCATACTTTCTCCGCTTTGCTCTATGCTGTATGAATATGGGAAGTCTCAGCAAGCTCGACAAATGAAATGTGTTGACTACTTATTGTATATGTTTACACATTAAATAGAACTTGCGAAATCGTGAAACTATTTCAGGGTGTAGACTTGTAGAGTAATGAAAAACATACGCGGATCTTCTAGATTTCAAACAAAAATACCAGAAATTAAATTTATATAAAACCGAAAATAAAATGCAATGAAGTCAACGTACAAGGATAGTATAAACAGTAACGTTACAGTTTTTAATGACTATTTTCTAAGGAATCTAATCAAATCTTTAGATTTATTCAAGTAGATTTGATTTTGAGAGCCAACGAATTGTACTTAGGAAAGATTGATATAGAATACGAGGCTACAATGGCTGATCTGATTTACGAAATACCTACCGACTTTCACTTGGCCCTTCTCAAAGCTTCGCCATTAGGGACTTTTCTATTTTAAATGTAGATGCAGTGGGATTACATTAAGAGCCATTAATTGTGTGGCAAGATATCAATCGTAATAATAGACGTAGAAATGTGACATGACAAGGCAAGATAATCTTAAGATATTTGTCTATTATAGGGTTCTGGTGAAAAAAGTTGCAGACTCCATAGGCTACAGTAACTGCTTGCAAACATATCATAAATTAGTTATATTACGGCGAAGTAAATTTATTAAAATGCGAAGTAGCGCATATCACATTTACCCAAGCTTGAGTGGCTTGTTTCACGTAGTTTTCGTTTCCAGTAATTTATTCATACCAAAAGTAATCTCAACAAGATACTGTGTAGGTATGTTTTAAATTTAAGAATATGAGACAGATTTAAATCGTTTTCGACATTTAGTCAAAGTCATAGTTAGACAATCGTCACGTTCTTCTATGTAAGTAATGAGTTCAGCAAGTAAAAACCTGACAATGGAATCGGAGAACGTTTTTTGTGAGAGCTACTGCACCACGCTTGCGCCACTGGCCAAAGGAAAGGGTATAATTGTTTTTTAATGGAAAAACAGTTGGTCCCTCACGTTAAGTAATACAAGTTCCGACTTAAGTCGAAAGTGATAGTTTTTATGTAATAATCGTGTGATTGAAATTGAAACATGCTTCGAGCGAAAAGTTGTATCCTTAAGTGACACAGAAATGACTGATTGGCCCCTTTATAAACATAAAAGAAATCACTCAAGCCTTTTCGAATCTACAATCCTTCATATTTTCAGTGCGATTCATAACAATTGCATTTTATATAATAGCAAAGTCTTTAAAGTAAATATATACCGTATTTCAGGACAATTGTGGCGAACGAACGACAAATGAAGCATGTACCTAACAAAGAGCGTAGTTATTCGATCTCTGTAAGGACATCTTGAACGCGCAAGCTTCCATATATGACCTCCACTAAGCGTCTGCAGACATGCTCTGGATGACTAAAGACGAGGAGGAGGAAATCACGGTGGAACTAACCTACATGAAGAGGTATTCGTGTAGTATTTGCAAGAGGGGAAGTGGGAACAAGTTCGCAGATATTCACGCAGTATTCAAGTGGTAATAATGAGCAAAGTATAATACAATGGTAATTGAATTACTGACCAAGACATTTTGCGATGTACCTAGGTAAATTATGTGACGTCTTTACAATTTATTAAGGCGTTTTGGAATACTTTTATCTTAACGCACTGTGCAAAAATCACATCAGGTATGCATTACAATCTCAAGTATTTTGATATATCGCGATGCAGTAACATCTCTACCATCTTGCGTCACGCTAAATTTTCTAGTCGCGAGAGTTATTCAGGAATCCATTAGCACGAAATGAGGAACAGGGCTAGTAAATCTACATTAACCCTTAAACAACGGTCCAATATATCAACCGGTCACTATCCTTCCTTAAGCAGCGCAATGGACGTTATCTCTTCATTTATATCGAGTTACAATTACTAGCCGCTTCCCGGTCCAACGCGTTGCGTAGGCGCAGTTTCCGTGTTATGGCAGATAGATATTGGATGTGCCAAAGGAATAATACATTGGACTATGTAGATTATGTTATAATACTGTTGCAATGTAAGAAAAACTTAAAAGATATTTTGTCAAGATATTTATCCATATTTCACAAGCACTTCACTATTAGCTCTTTTGTTCTTATTAATATAAATTGAAAAAAATACATATGTATTATGTATTTATATAAATGTATAATAAATGATCAGACTTTTAATACCTACATAGAAGGATAAAAACCATTATAGCCCTCGATTCGTTTATGTCGCCCAAAAGCTATATTTCTTTTCGATGGTTACTCAATACTATACTAAACGACGTGTGCCAAACCCGTTGTAAATTTCTTCGAATCCAGTTTCTTATTGGACGAGTTCTAAATAGTTTGTCCTGTTTGAATTGTTGTCTTTGGGCACTCGCCAATATTTATAGAAAATTGCGTAAAGGAAATTGGTCATCAGTGTTTGGTCAAAGTGACCGAGTTCTTCGATTCGATTTCAGAGTCACCTTAATAAATAATTATCATGTGACAATAATGACAATATTTACACAAATCAACCTAATCTTACGTTAAGCACAATGAAGGCTTGTGTTTTAGGTATTAAGCGACGATAATTATATTGTACTTATATAATAGATAGATATACAGGGTGGAAAGGGACGACGTTCCATCCCGCTACCGACCGAGTCTACCAACCATTACGATGAACTTTCAGTATGGGACCAACATCGAAATATAAAAAAAAAAATTAACCCTTCATATAAAGTGAGTGATTAGTTAGAGTTCAATAGTATGGAAAAGTCAATTTTCCATGTACGCTTTCGATGTTGGTCCCATACTGAAAGTTCATCGTAATGGTTGGTAGACTCGGTCGGTAGCGGGATGGAACGTCGTCCCTTTCCACCCTGTATATATAATAGACAGATATATAATAGATAAATACATAGCTACTTAAATACATATGAAATAACTTTGACAAAGAAATGAAAAGCAGTGAAAAACAAATCAATGCAAATCTTTAGATGAGTACAAATACCAACTAGGCTGCGGAGCCCGACAAATAGGCATGGAGATTGGGATTTGAAAATTCAATTGATGAAAGTGTTACTTTTATGATGGAGGTGTTCTAGAAATAATATGCTCCTATTGTATTGTATTACTCCTAAGTATCCTTTGCGTAGCAGATTGCAACACACATTAATAGACCCAAATCTAGGTAAAGGTTTGTACTTTGTATGTACAGTTGAGTTAAGGGAGTCGGAAGATGCATCTGCTGCAACACGCCCACCACGCTCTCCCACGTGCTCAGAGTTGCCTAATTATCTACGATATATAGGCGCTATTACTTGCATTAGCTCTCGGAATTATTATTAGATCCGCTTGCTTCATCATTGTTATTACCTTGTAGATTTGTACACACACAAAAAGTTCACCTCAACTTTAACATCAGACAAATAAAGGCGTAACTAAGATGATGCAAGCAATTGTTATAGGTATTACTTGCTTTTAAGTAAAGCGAGAGTATAAAATACATATCCACCACTGGCACTGTAGAAAATGTAGATGTTATCAGACTTCTTGCAGTGACTGTGTCAAATCATGATAATTTAGTTTGACGTAAGAATTCCATGATTTCCATAGTTCACAATCGAGCGCCGCGGGCGCAACCGTAACGTGTGAACCCGTGGGTGTCCTGCCTCCTGACGCAACGCTTGCCACAGGTGCACTTACTAAACTACATAATTATGTCATAAAACCCAAAAATATACGTAAATCAAATTTACAGTAGTCATTGTCACAGTGCTAGTTGGTTATTAACTTATTTGATTGCTTTGTGCACGCACGTGTGTTCATTCAGAAATCGTTGTCATCGAAACCGAAAGTTATTAGTACAAGGGATCGAAATGATATGTTTTTGTCGAAGGCGTCCATTGAGGCTCGAATGAAGCGATGGATTTTGAATCCTAAGCACAGGTACTGCTTTTCACACCACCTAACTATGAGGAATATATAAAAGATGTATGATGTGTATATTAAATATTTATGCAAATTCTAAAGAAATCGTAATCGATTATGAACTTATACTGTTTATTTTCATATTTCATTCTTATATTTTAGGCTGGCAATAGAAAGTCCTTGAACAGAAAAGTGATACTTTGTTCCCTCCTAACAGTATTCGAAATGTGGTGTGAAAAAGTAATTTGGGTAGCGGGTAGTTAGAATATTCCAATGTTGCAGGATTTTTTCAAGTTATTATTATAGTGGATAGTGAGTTTTTATAGTAGATAATTATACCTCTGTTACCTAACAGAGGCATAATCATCTAGCCCTTAAACTGGCAAATAAAAAAAAATCGTGCGTTCTAGCCTCCTCGCCATTGTGTGCAGCAGAAAATTATATCTTAAAAAAAACACGTGGGTCGAAAAATATGTGGCTTGTGTGGTACATTTGACGAGTATAAGTTGACGATCATTATGAGATATGTAGATGTAGATATTATGTAATTTTTGGAATTTTTAATGTTTTTTAATTCATATTATTTTCTAATTTATTTATTGTAATTTTCATATTTTTTGACATTTACCATATTAATATTGACGACCATAATATAAATTCGTATAAATTAGGCTAAGTTAATTTATAATGTAATTTAATATTATGAAATAAATAAATCAAATCTAATCTAAATCTAAATCTAATCATTGCCAATTTAAGGGCTAGTTACATCCTGCAAACAATTCATTAAGATAATAGTAAGAACATAAACCTTTTACCTCCTGGTAGTGGTACTTGCCAAATAGGAATTTTCTTATGGAAATATCAAACAAGGAAATAATATTTCAATTATAAAAAAAACCTGCTAACCCAAATTGTTAACAGGATGTGAGAAAATGTCAATTTCCGTGTACCTTTTTTCTGGCAATTTACCGGTTTTCAATCGATAGTCTGAAACAAAGCCGCGGGTATGCGATCAGTTGCACTGGTTGCACGGTGTCGCGGCGACACGGACGGACGCGGGCGCGATCACTCGTGACGCCGGCGTTGTCCACTCCGGCGCAAGTTACGAGAGGGAGGAATTATTATACCCGTGACAAATATTGGCTAACAAGCAAACATTCGATTGCAGTTTAATGAAACCCTCTGTACACTACTGGACGTAGTTTGGCTCATAGGAACCTTATCAGATGAAGATACAGAGCAGGTAACAAATATGGGAATTGGGATCTAAAACATACTAACATTTTCGCATTCATATATGCGACCAACACTAGTAAAACTTTTCTTGTCATCCAATTTCTCCACATTCCTAATGCAGGAACCCTCTAGTATGCCTAATCTAATCCCAACATTTAGGTTAGTGAACAGTTGGCCTACCGCGAACTCCGAAGTTCGCAAATTTCTGGGATTTGTCTCTGACACACCAACGAAGGCGTCATTAAAGTTACAGAGACAAATCCTCGAAATTTGCGAACATCAGAGTTCACGGTAGGGCCGCAGCAGCTACTAACAACTTATGGTAGACTATAGCGACTACAGTGAATCAGCTAAAAATTTATTTTTTAGTGTTTATTTTTATCTCATAGCGCATATAATGTACTATACATTTCGATGCAAGTGCAAAAAACATGCTTTTACAAGTGTATCGAACGACTTTTTTCATAACAAGTGCCAAAAGAAATTTAAAGTTTACTTTTCCGCACCAGTTAGGGAAATTATATTAAAACTTCATTAGACTTTTGTCAAGTGGAAAACTTGGATAT
Organism: Thaumatotibia leucotreta; assembly: GCA_025490895.1. NCBI lineage: Eukaryota > Metazoa > Arthropoda > Insecta > Lepidoptera > Tortricidae > Thaumatotibia > Thaumatotibia leucotreta. The sequence goes on along the minus strand of JALPQI010003491.1, from coordinate 68,811 downwards.
TCCCAAGCTGCAACAGATATCCCCTCTTCTACACACAATAGATTAGCAGATTATTTGTTATTGGTTCGTCCTGACCACGGTCGTCGCTGCTCAACCATGATAGCTACGATTACTTTCGTTTTGCAAACAATAACTATTACGATGAGCTAATATAAAATGCTCAATCTCAAAATAAACAGAGCATCATTCCCACCAACCCGACACAACCAGTGGGAACAGGATGTAAATGATTAATTAATCAAACACCAAACGGACGCTTAATGTCACGCGTCATCTTCGGAGTGCTGCCAGCTTTACACTCTTTAGATGTGTGATCTCCAATTACATATAGACATGTATGCATGTACTTATACATGATTTCAACGATTACCAAGGTAACGGCATCGTGTGAAGTGAATACAGGCTGATGGATTAGCGGGAGATATATACAACCTGAGCATTTAAACTGATTGACATCGATTTGGCAAAAAATAGTTTTACAACGTTTATACTTCTGTATTGTATACAGGATGGACAAGAAATAAGTGCAACTGCATTCCCGCTGCGCTGCGAGTGAGGTTTTGGGAAGCATAGTAAGCCCCTTCTTTTGTAATGAATGTGAATTAGGCGCATGCTCGTAACAAAGCTAAGAGTTTTCATCACAAGCAAACGACCGGAGTATTAAAATACTGTTTTATAATTATTTAAGTATTTCGATAATTTATATTGAAAGAAACGGAAGAATACTTAAAAGAGTGAAAATAGCAAGACCCCACTTTATTCAAATGAAACAATGATTTCATGTTATATTATCAAAGGAATATAATGATATGATCAATCATTGAGTTCCTTTGTTTAGTACATTCAAGAATACCTACAATTTTATGTAAACATTCGAACCGTTAAGTCGTTAAGAAACCCACGATCCTGCAGTTTGCGCCACCGCATGTGCATAGCGCGCATTAGGGGTTATGCGTCCGGTGATAAAGCTAGCGGGTAAAGCGGGTAACGGTGTTCCCGGATTACGCACTTATTGATAAACTCACGCGCATAAATTATCGATCGCCATGAAGTGCCGCAGCCTAGACATAATATAGTTAATTATATATAGTTCAATATTTATATGGTGTGTGATAAACAAACCATTCAAACAAATATCCAAATTCTGGCAAATTTTTATTGTTTCAATGGTTTAGGATGTTGCAAGAATTGATTAAGTAACATATGGATATTATGGATTTAGCAAGATTTGACGACCTCATAATGAAAATTAAAGATATTTCTAAGACAAAGTATGTTTACATTGTTAGCATTTATATTGACGGCGAATATAGGCATCAATAGGCCTATTAGGAATGATACGTAGGAACCGACCTACTAAATACACACTTTTAAACATAGGTCCAATAATAAAAAATATTTTACATTGCATAATTATATCCTCTGTTCTTTTTGAAAATATAATTTACCATAGCCGTTGACGATTATATTTTTCGCTTAGAATTATCGCATATTAGAACATTTTGTTCGCTTACATCAAGTGAAGCATTATAGAATAGTTGAGGTGCGACGTTCATACCATACATTAATTATCGATCTGTTAACCTATCTGAAACATCTAAGTTTGCTACTGGTGTTATTACGATGTCTCGCGTGGTCTGTCCAACGGTCCAATTCAGAATACCACATGAGAGTTCTTCGTATATCTGGAAACTATTAGCATGTCATTTTCTACTAGAGACCGGTTTTGTTTATTATTTTAATCAGAGCTGCATCATCATCACTGAATATGTGAACGGTTAGTTGGAAAATTACAAAAATGATATAAGTAACTGAAGTTCCAGCCGTTACAACAATAATATATATTTAAGATTCAACAAGTTGTAACGAGCAGTTATTGATGATATTAAATTCAAATTTATTTCCTGTCTATATTTATTAAGACTTTCGCTTCGCAACTAAGTTTCGAACAGAAATGGAAATTGCTACCAGGATCTCTTAAACCTTTATTAGGTATAGATGGGTTGTTCTCGTGGCGTTTCAACAGCTTCATTCCTTTCGTCACATATTCTAGACAAATGAGCCACAATAATAGTGATTTGATAAAACTGTATACTATAATTACTATAGTACCCTGTGCAATACAATCACGATTGAAATATAGTCATTATTTTGGCTCACTTTAGATTAAATGTAAGGAAGGTAATGAAAGCGGTTCAAACGCCGAGAGAACAACCCAGCTACTGTCCGAACTGTCTTTCATTACCTCAAACTCAGTTAGTATAATTTCTAACTATTAATATAAATATTTAGTACATTTAAATATATACTTGTTGGAGTACTGATTGATTTCATAGAAAATAACCTCGCTATGAAATACAGGTAATTGGCGGTATGGTTAGTTGGTACTTGGTAGGTACCTATTATGATTATAACTAGGTTGCAAATGAATAATTTTTATTATTTATTAGAGAAACGACCGAATCATGCAAGGTTCAAGAGGATGATTCCTCTTTTGAATGTTAGTTCATTATAATGATAGACTTCTTAATTTCCTATTTCCTCTACAAAAGGTTTTCTGAATAAGAATACTTTTTTTAGCTATGAGATCTCCAGTTTTATCTTTTTACCTCTAATTAAAAGAATTGCTTTCATTGCTTCTTTTGCCACACGTAGGTACTTAAAAGAAGAGGTACGAGTATTATAATATTATTGATAGTCTAAGCTCTATTTAAAAAACTGCTTGATATCTGATGTCATCTTAAAAAAAAAACGATAACTTAGTTAATGCACGACGAGCGAGAATTATCTGTCACGTCACAGGATCCGCTCCATTTTATCAATAACGACGGCGAACAGGTTCGTGAACTAAGCTCGAGGGACGGGCGACAAGTAGGCTGGTTCCGTGAAGGCCTAGGTCAATCATCCATCATCACATGACGGGACGGATTGTTGACAGCCTGGCGCTGCGATCAAGGGAAATAAATGAGCATAGAACCAGTACAAATAATGATTAGTTGATTCGAGATAAGTCGGCGAAGACTAATGTTTGGGCGTGAATTTACTCCAAAATGAACTGCATATGAGAACGTGAAAATCAAAACGTGAATTTAATCAATATTCAAATATATGTGATACCTAAAGGGTCTGTTTTACCATCCCCGAATAAAACATATGTGCCAGATAAACGTTAGCTGTCCTTTTTTATATACTTCCGGATAAGGACAGTGATAATTTTATCTGACGAATATATTTAATCGGAGATTGTAAAACAGGCCGAAAGTAATTTTAAGCATTATATGAAGTTATCGGCAATCGACTTAGTCCCACGGTAAGCTCAATTAAAGGCTTGTGATGTAGGTTCCAAGCGACGATATATAGGTACGTATAATAGGTAGATATAGTTATAAAGATACTTAAATACATAGACAGCCATGACCAAGGAACAAATATTTGTAAGTAATACATAAATACACAAATAATGTCCTCGCCGGAATTCGAACCCGGAACCTCCAGCTTTGTAGGCAGGGTCACTACCAATTAGGCTACAGAAGCTGTCAAAAATTGGTAATAACATTAATATCGAATTAACATTAACTTTTCAATATTACGTTTAACTCTGCACTTGCTAAACGGGAACTAATAAGTGCATCAGTCAAACATGATTCATTGCACTAGGTTATTTAATTTACATTTTACGTAACGACGAGCCGTGTTTCAAAATAGACGAAAACAATTTGTATGTAGGCCCTTCAATTACATGCAAATCATATCGCCGCGTGCAACTCAGATTCATTCATTATTCTTTGTTTAAACCTCTGCAATTAGCATGCATTTGCATCTAATTTGGACAAGTGAATTACACATTTACTATTATTATATAACAATCGGACAACGAATTAAACATCGAATGAGATTTTAATTAGGAAAGACAAGAGTCATTTACATTTATCATAGTGTTATCTGAGTTTCAAATCGTTTTACATGCAAACTATTTGTACTTTCAATTTATTATTGCTGTCATCGTAACTATACGAAATAACTTACTACAAGACAGCTTTCCAGGAATGGGAAAGTAAACCATACAGATTTAGTTAGGTTTCCACTCTTTATTAAATAGATTACAATACTATTTCAATGGAATACTGATCGTTCCATTAATATATTTTTTGTAGGGTACTTACAATACTTACATTGTATACTTAGCCCAAGCATTCACAAGGACCTATATAGGTTTGCGCGGGCTAAATTTCCGCAACTCGACGTCAAAAATTTTTGCGCCTATTTTTTGTTATGTTAAAATCTTTTCTATTAAGTAGTTATGTAGATCAAGTAGATTAGATACCTAAATTGAAAAGGATATAAATTATTGATTTGATTACATTGCCATCTACAGATTGTGATTACTATCTATATTCATCATATTCTGTAGATGGTGACACGACAAAATATCTAAGAGTTGAGATAAAAGATTCTTTACAGGTAGAAAGACTATAGACATTGCTAAATTTCGTAACATGGGTCAAATACACAACCCCGTTTTCGCATTGCTGTCCCACAGCCGGGTATACTCGTATTTGAGTTGCTTATCGCCTAACACAGCCATAACAACGGTATTGTACGTGGTTGCCATCCTTATCGGCAACCCAAGGCACCCTAGCAAGGTCAGCATTTCCACTATCCTTGTTAATCCAACTTGCAACCTTATTTTGTCGTACAATTACCCAGATGCACGCCGTCCGATAACACATTATGAGAGGTGCGCTGAAGTGGTGAATTTAGATCTGCTTATCTATGTGGGCCGATCACAACAAAAGTAGGCGCTAAAACAATAATGGCTGACATAGTGCTTTCATTGTTCATCTATTGCATACAAACTGACAAACATACCTTTAGTAAGTTGTGTGATCTTACTGCCTCGGCTATACGTTTTATTTTGGCTTGAATTGCAACTTGCAACGATTCGTTATTGGAGCCGTTGTAATTTCGCTACATTGTTATTTATTATGGTACGAGTACCAGAATTGTGATGCAGATATATAAACTTTTCCTACAAATGATGTTATTATTATACCTATAATGTAACATGGTTGCTGCAACATATTTTTTAGTTCTGAACAAGGACTAAAGCGAAGACAATGTAGGTACCTATACTTTAGTATCTTACAATGATTAAGTACCTAACAGTTACACTATCTAACTATCTAATCCATATCTGTCTAAATATACTTTAAGCAAGTACCCACAAAGTCGGCCGCATTGTCATACATCTTTGTAAGCTCCAAGATTTAAGTTTCATTTAGTAAATAATATGTGTAAAAATCGAGAAAGTTTAAATCGGTATGCAGTCGATCGGTGGAATGAGTGTCATGTGCAATTTACTCCATCACGTGGTGATATATCATCGTCATTATCGAATTCATCGAGTGTTTCGATTAGGTACTTATCAATTTCACAAGATCTTTGCTATATTATTTTAGTATTTGTGAAATTTGTTCGCAGATCGTTGCAAACTAATAATGCTTATACTTGCATTTTAAGAACCGTCAAAGATTCAAAATTTCGTAAGTAGGTATTGCGAATTATCTACCTATATGTTTTATGACTATGCATGCACATGACTGAAATAAACAACAAACAGAAATCAATGATTAGTTACCGTCCCTAGTAAGTTTAAATTGTTGTGTACGTTGTTTCATTAGCATAAAATCAACCATCTTTTGCCTAGTTATATAATGTTGTAAATGTTGTAATCATTCCTATGATTATGAACTATACGCGTGTTATACAATAAAGCGTTTAGGTCGTATGTACCTACTCAGATAATTCGGATTAACGCCCAGACGAAAACAGCAAATCCACTTACGCACTTCGTCATAGTCAAGTTGAGTAACATACCTGCAACAAAAGAAGTAATTATCAAACAAATATCAGATAACGTTAACACCAATGTGCAGGCGCACGCAAGGAACAAAGAGTTCTATTAAACAGCCCTTCGATCGGGATCTCGATTAGTTATGACCTTATTGGGACATGCTTGATTGTGATCTTAGTTGTGAAATATTCTTTGACCAGGTTATGTAGTTCAATAAGTAGGTACATTGTAAAGCGAATTAATTGAGAATGTGTCTATGAATGTAACACATTCAGCAGATACAATTCCATTGTTATGATCAATTTAAATGTAGAAATTGTATAGTTACACTTAATTTAACAACTGCCATCGATATTGCTCTTTTATTTGAATAAATCTGTGATGATTTCTGTCTATCAAACATCAAACGAAACTCATGAATTATTTATTTATTTTCATCAGGTAGCCATAGTCCATTCCCAACATATACAGGGTTACTTTTTCACCGGTACAATAAATTTGCCACATATTTGGTATTATTTGGTATCGATAATAGATTACATTTATCAAATAAAATTGTAATTTTTTTATTATTAATTTATCCTTCATGCAAATGCAAAATAATGGGCTTACTAATGATAAGACGTCAACGGGGTGCGGGACGCAGAGGGCGGCGGAAAGGGGTGAGCGACCTGCGCACGAGTTAGCAACATAGCAGTTACCTCAATCTCGGTGACTAGGTCAGGGTAAGTCTCACGGTTGACGTAGGTGTATGCACGCGCGCCGCATCGTACTACCTTCAGTCGGAAATTGCTCGTACGAAATGGTTCGTAGTTATTTTCTCATTGGGGAAAATACAGTGGCAGCCCAGCGGCTATACGCTGAAGAAAGTGTGCCCCGCCTGGAAAATGCCAGTGTTATAGCCATGGCCAGCCAGGTCAACAAATTTGACCCCGTGTGACTGTTTTTGTGGGGTGAGGGTAGGCCCAAAATTTAAAAGACTTAAAAAATCTAATAATAAGTGCATTTGATGAACTTAAAAGTGAGAACTACAGACTTGTGTTGGGAAATATCGAAGGAAACATTCAATAACGGGCAAGAGTGTGTTTAAATAACCACGGCCAACATTTTGAACACTTGCTCAAGTATGTGAATTGATTAATTAGTATGAGAAATGGACTCCATTAATTAGGTATGTTTTTTTTATTCCAATCATTGTGCATAAAGTTGATTTCAAGTGTTTAAATACGCCTCAATGAAAAAAGTTTCTGTCCTTAGTGCAAGTATGAAGGAAGATTTGAGATCAAGTAAAATTTTTTTGCCAAGTCATAATCATAAGTTGATTATCACCGCCGCTTTTCTAAGCCGCTATGCCACGTGCGATGACGTTGTAAACAAACAGTTGCCAGTTCGTGTGTTTTGCTAGTTATGTACATTGATAATGCGTAATGCGTCCAATTTTCTTATTAGGTTTGCGGATAAGTTCAAACATCGGTATTTTAGTTTTTTTGTTCTAAAGGGGTAGTAACAAAAAATGCTAGTATTCTGTAACTTGGACTACTATTACGTATGTTGATTTTTTGTACTGGTGAAAAAGTAACCCTGTATAACAACCTAAAATGAGAAATAGTCCCCTAATGTTTTGTCACTGACAATTCAGGTTTAACTAATAACTACTTTCATTTCAGATAGTGTCATATTTAGATACATACATTACATATTGATTTATTCCTTTTTTTCATGATTACTTTTTTAATTTGGGACCACACAGTTCGATATTATTTGTGTACGTAGGACTGTCGCAAGCCGAACAATACAGTCGCAAGACACGGGTGTGGCTCGAGATGAATTATCGGCCGTGCGTTATTTATCGGCCGGTCGATTCCGCGTAGTTTCACTCCGAGCGTTGCGTCCCGTTCCGTCCCCGTCCAGCATGTTTGAAGTGTGGACGTCCACATCGCAACACAGCACTTTCAGTGCGACATGAGTTGTTACACCCGCAACTATTCACTCGATGTTTGTGTGTTTATCAAATATTAGTCATGGTTGTTTTCTACGAGCATTTCCTTACAGAAGTAGGTGCATGTATGTATATATTTATGTCGTCGCTTACCAACAACAGAAGTCTTAAGTAATTGAGCTTGCCGTGGGACTAAGTTGATGTGTTGTTTAAGTAATATAACGAAATAAATCGTATTTCCAGGGAAAATAAACACCATTGTACACCTTATATAGCCAAGAAATCTGTTGACAACGTCATCTAATATACTTACTGAGGTAAAGTAGGTACCTCAGGTGCACGTCGCAACAGATTTATTTAAAGCTACCTCGACCTACGCCCCCTAGAGTCAGCTAAGTTATGCCTAGATTAAGTTGATGGGCGGTTAGAAAACATCGGCTAAACTTCAGTTTGGTTCATGAAAGTAATCAGTTCACGTTTCATAATACAATTTCCATCCACTTACATAATGAATGAATAAAATTTTATTTCGGATAAGTTACAATCCATAGCGTGTTAGTATGTATATCTTATGTTACTTAAGGTTAATATTAAAATTTAAATGAATTAAAATTAATTATAATTATAATTACAATAAATATTGGGCCGCGCCCTTGACCAATCGTATCTCCCAGCAATTGCATTTAGAATGCTGTTGGGACTACGCCTTGTGATTCCATGAATACTGTAAATATCGCAGTACGCTCTAACAAAAGTCTAATTGTACGCAAATGACAGAGACGTAAAGAATTCCAGCGTAGTATACACCGACGTCACGCAGCGTTTCCCGAGACACTAAACCATGACACTTGCAAAAGCTAAAATATGAGTCGATACAACTAGGATAACCACTTTCCCGCTTACGTGTGCTGGAGTTACAGAATTATCTTGTAATTCGAGAAACATGTGTGAGGCTGTCGGGGTTAATTGAGGCATTTATACGTAGTCAATTGATAAAGCGGTAGTGGCCAGGGGCCTATTTCTCGAAAGCTTGTAACTCGTAATACAAGCGGAAGTCCTTATCTAATGAATAGTGTCAAAAAGAGACTTCCACTTGTATTACAAGTTACAAGCGTTCGAGAAACGGGCCCCAGGATGTATGAACGAACGTAGTTAAAAGTTTAACAAAATATAATGCAGTTAGTCCATGATACACTAAATAATTAATAAAACAATACCTATTACCAGCTTTTATCATCTTCATTTCTCTTAGGTTAGGTGAAAACACGAAAGTTGTTAACCCGAAAGTACCGTCACACGGAAACGACGATACTATCTGTTTACGAACATATAAACGACATAACAATGCTGACAAGAATAATAAATAAGAAAAGATAAAAAAAAACTTGTAAAGGCTTAACTAGCATGACATACATCTTAGTGTTCCTAACACAGCCATTAGTTTCCAAGAACCACAGTTTAATAAAACAGTCAGTACAAGTACATGCCCTTAATTCATTCCGACATATCCCCAAAAAGAGGCGCATGTATGAGCATAAGTACGCCGTACATGGATATGAGTATCTGATTTGACACTTTGTCTACTATTATAAATAGCTATTTCTATTTGATTACCATGTTAGCTATTATAAGTTAAGGTACTGCTTACATTAGGTCTTACCCTTCCGTACGGTGATAAAATGTAGACAAGATCATATAGGATGTCAAGTCGGACCTAAACATGGCAATTTAGTAGATTTTACGACGATGAATGGTAATAAATTTCCACATAAGCATTGACAACTTTGTAAATACGTGATTATGTAGCTTTATATATAGCCATTTAAAAAAGGTCAATGCAATTTGAAAGCCATATTAATAAAATATGTTTGACGATGACGGCCTCCAAATCCCAGCCAAGTTGTAACTACTTATTGTATATATATATATATATATATATATATATATATATATATATATATATATAACTTGGTTAGCTATTCCTCACCCTTCAGCACCAGGCTGTGAGAACGAAAGTAAGTAAAGTACCTAATGATGGTAAACGGTACCGATTTCCAGATTGTGCATTGTGCAAGTGAACCTTAGTTGCTTAGTTAAGGGGTAGTCGATCTGTGTAAGACTATAGTCTTATTTTGCTTATAATTTACTTAGAATAATGTAATAAACTTGACGTTAATAGAATTTACGAACTATATAAACAAACTGTTCAAAGAAATATCCGTAATCGAGCACTATTATATTGATTTAGTTAATGGTTTAGGATAATGTATTGGTAAGAGTTGATTAAATAACACAATCACATGGATTTAGCAGTATTCAATTACATTGGAAATTCAACACATTTTGAAATACAAGGTTTGTTTACATTGTTCGCAAATCGCAACTTCTATTTACGACGAGTATACAACAAGACATACCGCTCTTTAAATACACATTACCCAACTAAAACTCTTTACAAAATTGAACAAAAACAAGAAAGTTCCACGTAACAGGCGTCCAATTTACATCGCTATCACACAATTTAACAACGGCGTGACAAATACTAGTCTACTTCCAAGTACCGACGAGTTAACAGGCTCAGTTGAAACATTTCGCAGCGCTGCGCCAATCATGATCTAAAGAACCCGAGCGTAATTAAGTTATACGGTTTACTTGGTGCAGTGAGTGTTTGAAAGTAAATAGAATCAGATCGAGATAAAAATGGCCGCCGTGTAAGCCGAAACGTGGCGACGAATTAAAGTTATGTTTGCATTTTACACTAGTCGTATTTTCGACAATTCTTAAGTAATGTTAAAAGAAACGTCGAAAAGTTAAGGTTTTCAGAAAGTTTTTTTTTTTAAATATTATGATTGTTTCTAAAGTAGCCGCTGCTTCGAGTCTTCTGTTCGTATGGATATAAAAAGCGAACATTATATTGGGACTGTGGGCGACGATAGCGCTACATGGCCGTGGCAACAATAAGTACATTTCAAAAAGGAGAAATAAGTATATAAACATAATATTTTTTTTATAAAATTTTACAAAATTAGACAACTCTAGACGATATTCATGTTGTCAATATCATAAACATAGTTAGTTAGTCATGTGAGCCTTGTTATCACTGAAACGCGAAGTACCAACACCCGCGAAATCATTTTTCAAACGTAGACGCAAAAGGAAAGCAAAAATTTGGTGTTAGCTCGGCATGTACTCGAGGCTCTAGAAATCCGACGAAGCGACATGAGCATGACCTACGAGTATATGATTAAAGTTTGAGTGTATCAGTAACATTACACCAGATACGGATTTCTTCAACGAATATTTAAAATAAGTTACTATGTATTTAAGTAAACCGTTTTCAGCTATGTTAGATTTTGTATACATCGGCTGTTCTAAGTTGGGTGGTATGATAGATGTAACTCCATTGACGCTTTTACCCGCCATGGCATTTTCAAATGCCGGTTTTTTACATTAAATGATTAAAACATGTGTTATATTGTATTATACATATATTTGTTTTAAGCGTATGAATAAATTTTGTGGCAGGTCACTGGAGCCATCATATTATTATAAACTTTATAAACACAACCAATTAGTCAAAACTTCGTTATAGAAGACAAATCTGACAACCCACATTTACGTCATGGTCATGTCACCTACAATACTTTTAGTAGATTAAGGGCTGATTTTTCAATCCCCAAATAAACCTATCCGTTAGTTAAAATTATCACCATCCTTTTCTCAAATCATCCACCAAAAAAGGAGAGAGCTAACATTTATTTGACAGGTACTGTTATCTGAGGATTGAAAAATCAGGCCTAAGGATGGCTTTAAAAAAAATAAACCCATTACATCAATCGTCGATTGTAATGAACAATGCATTCGAAGCCGGATCACTACAAGCGTGACAAATCACACCCAGATAATGTATTAAACGAAAACAAAAGCATTACCTAATAAAATTATGACGTTATGCTACGATTGATCACATTCGGAACAATTGAATGTCAAATATCTAAACCTGCTACCGATAAAAGAAACAGCACATTATGAAAGCCATAAGTTAATAGGTGAAATTATAGTATTTAATTTAGTACTTACCTACTCGTATTAAGTGTAAGTAGATTTTGGGGACAGTAACTTATTATTAGGTATTATTGCCATTTCAAATGTAAAAGCCACATATTTCATGCCGGTCTGAGAGGTATGCCGATTCCATTCAAGTAGTAATTAATCACTTTGGTCGGAGGATAAAATAATTATTTACGATGCCTACCGCAAATAGAGAGTAATAGTGGTTTTATAACGTTCATTTGCAGTATAAACTATTTTAGTGACTTAGGTGTGGTACTTTACGACGTCTGCCCTGCACCCCATTTGAAGGAGTGGAATTTATAGTAAATACTAGGTAGCTCTAAAATCGTTGCAACGAAGTTAATATTCACAACCTAACAATGAAAATGTATGACAGTTACAGTGTACATACAGTGGTAACACGACGATTGTGCGAAAGATACCACCAAACGGGTCCATGTCCGTAACCGTCCGTCACGACATGCCGCCACGGAAACTGTTAACTTGACGATGTTTTCATTATAATACTCCCAACAATAACTTTCGCAACTGCCATATCACAAACGTCTCCTAGTTGCAAAAGAAGCCTTGCTCGATATAACTAAAGTTTATTTCCCTATCTAAATATAAACGAACTTTAAATTAGCGATAACCTTCCAGAAGCTTCTGGTGAATGTTTTGAATTTGATAAACAATAGAAATCTGGTGAAACTCCTACGTTTGAATTTAAATGTAGAGAAGGGGCAGAACGACGTGACATGTCGCGAATGTGAAGCTAAGGTAATCTGCGATTATTGTCGTGGATTTTCCACGGGGCCAAGGATTAGCATCTTTTCTACTTTCATAAGCTCGTTCCATTCTAATGGCTGACACAGACTAATAACGTTTATGAATAACTTCGTCACAAAGGGTACGAATATAAAAGACTAGTTAGTAAAAGATTATGTAAGATTCTTTACGGTAGTGCAAAGCTTTATTCACATCGAATTAATTAAATCATATATGGAATGAATAACAGTAGAAACAGTGCTATGTCACCTCATATTACAAAAAACTTGAGGCCATTTCCTAGTCTTTCTAAGAAGTTCAAGTTCTGCTTTAATTATAATATTTTTTGCAGTCGCTTCTAAGGTCTGAGTAAGCTAAGTACGTCTCACAGACATTTCAGAATAGTACTAAGTTAGAATAATTGCAATCGTGAGAAACCATTAAAGGACGCGCCGGCCAAGCCGTTTCGCAGAAGAAACAAACTCCAAGCATGATTGTTCCCATTATGGATGACAGGTTTGATATAAACGATGAAAAAGAAATTCCTAGTCCACAATCAAGATTTCATTCTTTAATTGCAAAATATACATTGTTATTGATATGAACTTCAAGATGTGTCATTGTCTTCAGTCTCCTAGTAAGTGACAATACGAGTATAACAACTTCGTTAGTTTAGTTATTTTCAAAACCATGATTTTATTTCATTTCATTTTCATGATTGAAGGTGAGAAACCTGTTAGAGAAAACGTTATTGTAAGTAAGTTAATGTTAAATTAAGCAATTTAAACCGCTTTGATGACGACAAAGCTCACAAATTAAAAATAAAATTAAAAACAAACAATCCAGTAGTCACGACAGATGCAAAGGTTAAGGATTAGCATGAGTAGTGGCTGCATAGGTCTTCGACGACGCTTATGACAATAAAACGACGGGAGATAAGGGGAAAGTATGTAAGATCTCGAGAAATGCCAACCAAATGCAGTGATGCAAATAAAGGAAATTCCTAATTATTTGCTTCCATTAGATTCGATATAGCCTACTTAAAATAATCGTAAAAGAAGAATTACAATAAAAGCAAAAAAAAATGAATCCTACCGCATGTAAAATAATTACACAAAATACAAATTTAACCCATGTAATCTATAGGTAGGTACCTACCTACTAAAATAATACTTAACAATAGCAGGATATGTCAAGATAATATTTAACGTAAGTTTACGCAATTAAGTTTCAATTGTCGTTTAAATACATTAAAGGTACCTACATACAAACTTTGTAGGAAACTGAATATTTTATTTAACTCGCCATCGTTACCTACAACAGAAAATAGCCTTTTAATGACTGGATGAAAGTGAAATTGCATCCACTTAAGATTGGACGATAGTGAATCTTTCGAATTTAGCATGGTAGGTACTTGCATTAGATCTGAATACATATTCTGAATTAATTTGGCAATAACAAGCTGGTTTTTGTCGTGAGTAAATGAGTTTATTTAGGCAAATATATTTTGTTACCAGTTTGAAGGCCAAGAAGGTTTAAGAAAAATGTGGGCCACTGACGCCACGCGGACTCTTTATTTAAGCTGAAATTGAACTTTAGGTACAGTGTTCCACGTAAGTCACTATAACATTAGTGAAGCTGCCGGTTTTGGTCGTTGTTGGCGTTCATGGTACAACATACCGGTCATCGTATGTTGCTGTCAACGACGATGAAATTCAAAAGTTAAGGTAATAAAAGTGCAGTGTTCCAACTCTACTTCTGTAAATTTTTGAAGACACATGCTATTGTCGCGTTCATTCACTTGACGGTAATTGTGCATTTTATTGACAATTATAGTATAGCGGTACTCTGCTAATTGTTACATTAAAGGTCTCTGCCCACTAGACCGTAGCATACCATGACCGTAGCATGAACGTATCAGACAAAAAAATATTCTTTGTATGGAAAAGTATGAGACTATGCCCACTAGGACGTTCCGTCGCCGGCCAACACCGTCGCGTGCCATGCACGGACCGGCAAGAATTGTCGGCGAGAATATTTTGCCGGCCCCGACACGCTACGTGCATGGCACGCAACACGCAACGTTGCCGGTACGGTGTGCGCAGGCGGCGAAACGGTGAGCATGCGGGTTCTATTTACATTTTTGTATTGTATTTACAACTTTTATCCAAAATCCTCCAAATTTTTCACTTTTGATAGTGAGTAATAATTTTCTTATGGCGAAACAACGCAAACAATATAATCAGCATCACTATTTTCTGAAAAAAAACTTACTTAATTGATTGTAAACCCGCAAACCGAAGATTTTCTTCGATATCGAAAAATATAACTCCGTTTCTTACGAACAAAATAATTAAAAGAAATATCAATTATTTTGAAACAGTCGTGTAACTTATCGAATTTATCCAGATAGATTGCACAATTTGTTTCTTTTTTTACATGGTAAGAACCATGCTTTTGATGTGGCTTTCTAAAATAAATGTTATTGGTTTTAGAATTTTATTACAATGTTTACCTACACAAAATCGATTTATCTTTTTTTTCGATTTTTTTTTCAGTTGCTCCATTGTTATTTAAAATTAATTATTGTTCCAAAACTATTAGAAGATGTAAAAATAATCAAACAAAACCAGTAATTGACGGAGTCACATTGACTATCATGAAAAGAACATAATGTACTCTCATAAATCTATAGACAATATATTTACCAATTCCAAGAAGTTTTAGTTTAGATTACATTTATCAGTATCTAGGTTACCTAGACATTGTTAGGTGTAATTTAATACTTTAATAATATTTATTAATGATAATTAAACACATTCCGCCATATAAATGTATAAGTAGCATAACTGACGATTCGAAAGTGCTCGTTGCTAAGCCTACTCAATAAATAATTTTTAACTTTGACTTGACTCAGTAACAACTCTAGTACTTCAATGGATTTCGATCGCAGTTTACGATATCTGCCCAGAAAAATAGGTGTAGAAATAAACTCCTAGGAAAATACTAGCAGAACGATAGTAGTCTAAAGGGTGCGAAAACAATTTGAAACTGATAAAACTGTGACAATGAAACGATAACGACGGATATGAATCGCTCATACTACGGGGATGATACGTAGTTGCGACGCGGACGATACGTGGTTGCGACGCGGATGCAACGGTCACTAAACGGGCTTAGCACGGATATGAAACGATGTACACACGTTATAGTGGGCATAGTAGTCCGTATCGTCTGACTTTCCGTGTCTGATACGTTCATGCTACGGTCATGGTATGCTACGGTCTAGTGGGCAGAGACCTTAAACCGCTGTGCAGGCGGGCCGCCCGGGACGCGTGTCTGAATACCGTACATGGACAGGGTCACCACCTCACCACATGGTTTCTTTATATGCGACACTTGAGTACCTACTAACATATACATTTTCCTTTTACGTAAACATAATGTGATTAATGTGTCTCTGAATGTGTGCCATTGCATCGAAATAATCAAATGTGACGTTATCTGGGCAAAGGGACCACATTGTCGATGGCGTTTATGTCTCGCGGCGTTGTATCTGTATACCAACTTACGAACATAACGCCGTAAGCGCCATGGACAATTTGGTCTCTTTGCCTAGATAACATCACAAATTATTAGTAGCTTTAATACAATAAGGTTAATGTAGACATGATTGTACGTACACCATGCATATTAGGGGAAGACAGTAACAGGATATAAGTTATATAAAAATATATTCGTCTTAGTACTGATTTTTCAATCTCCAGTTAACAGTAACTGTCAAATAAATGTTAGCTCTATCCTTTTTTACTTATGACCAGCGATAAGGATGGTAATAGTTTTAACTGACGGATACTTTTAACTGAGGATTGAAAAATCAGCCCTTAATCTTGACGATGAATACCAAACAAGTAAGAAGATAGTCTAAGTAGACCTCATGCAATATGATACAGCAGTTTTTAGGGTTCCGTAGTAAACTAGGAACCCTTATAGTTTCGCCGTGGCCGTGATCGTCTGTCCGTCTGCTGCCTGCAGCATAGCTCACTGGGCGTTAATAGTAGAAATTTGCAATATGGTAAGGTATCTATAGGTATATTTTCGGAGATAACCTCTCCAGAATAAAAAAATGTCTCCGTCTAACTTTTGATCTTTCGTCTAAAAAATATGAATAGTACTCGTAGGCTTATGGACTACTTTAAAATAAAATATTTTTGAACATAATCGGCCCAGCCGTTTTTGAATAACAACGGAACCCTACACTGAGTATGGCCCGGCATGCTTTTCGGTCGGTCGGTTTTTTTTCTTATAATTTTAGAATCATGTGTAACGTGAGAATCAAATATATTAAACATATTTTGCGAACCGGGTTATCCACGTACTTCAAGTCGGAGTCTATACCTATACCGAAACCCAATATGATTGTGTGTATTTGTTATAAGCTATAAACAGATTTACTTAAGTATTATTTTGTTTTATTTTCATTTACCAGGATAACAATTACAGCACTTAACTTGTCTACTCGCTTTCTGATACGAACAATAAGTGGCAACCCTGCAATGTCGAAAACAACCATCATCATTTGTTTGATACAGGTCATCGACTATTGATGTTTATTAGTCACTGTGACAAATAAAATCCATTGTTGATTAATTATAGTCATAGATTATTCAGAGTACAACGACGAATAATATTATATGCATAATTGCATATCCTTAATGAGCATTAAGTAAGCAACTTACACGCAGCTTAACGGATCTCCTCCTTTTGGAAACCTTTAATGAATACTTGAACAGTTACTCGGTTAAATATCTTGGAAATGTGGAAGACGTAAGAATATAAAAAAATGGCCAAGAGCATGTCGGGCCACACTCAGTTTAGGGTTCCGTAGTTATTCAGAAACGATTGGGCCAATTATGTTCGAAATAGTTTAGTTTAAAAGTATTCTACAAGTTATAAGCCTAGAATATTAACGGTTTTATTTCATATTTGGACTCACGGATCAAAAGTCAGAAAATTATTAATTGTAAGAAAAAAATTCTTATGGGATATATTAGTTTTAAATTAACTATTCAACTATACTCCACACAATAGGATTACAGCAAAATAATCATCCCACTTTACGTGTAGGGGAGGTATGAACAAGAAAAAAAACTATATTTTATTCCACCATTTTGTCGGCGTGATTAATATTACCCGTACAAAATTGCGTATTTCTAGTACTAACGGCTAATGAGCTATGCAGCGGACAGATGGGCTAACGGACATGGCGAAATTATAAGGGTTTTTATTATTGTTTACTACGGAACCCTAAAAATGTGAACAGTACACTAAAAAACTGGTTTGAAGTAGGTATAAAAAAACATCCAAATACATTTATACAAATGAAATTTTTTTATTAACAATACCTAAGACCTTTTATTTCAGAGATTTGAGTATTGACTTACTTACTTGACTTAATGTCCTATGTCCCCTAGATGGGGCAGAGGGCGTCCACAGTGCGTCGCCATCCCGAACGGTCTTGAGCTTCGCGCTTTACTTCGCTCCAGGTCATCCCTATCGCCTTCGCTTCTGCAGTGATCGTCCGCCGCCAGGTCTGCTTGGGGCGGCCACGTTTTCGCTTTCCTTGGGGATTCCAGTCTAGGGCTTGCCTCGGTATATGGTCGGGGTCCCTTCGGAGCGTATGGCCAATCCAGTTCCATTTGCGGCGTTTGATCTGCTGGTCGATCGGAATCTCACCACAGCGTTCCCATAGATCTGTGTTGGAGATTTTCTCGGGCCAGAACACGCCGAGAATGCGGCGAAGACAGCGGTTGATAAAGACCTGTAGCCGGTGCGAGATGTCTTTAGTGACCTTCCACGTCTCACATCCGTACAGCAACACGGATTTCACGTTGGACCGGAATATCTTGAGCTTAACTCTCCGAGTCAGTTTCCGCGATTGCCATACAGGACGGAGCTGTGCGAAGGTTGCTCTCCCTTTGGCGATCCTTGAAGCGATGTCCTCTTCGGTCCCTCCAGTTTCCGACACTACACTACCGAGGTACGTAAATTTGTGGACTGTCTCCACGCCCTCTGTGCCAATGAGCAACGGTACCGAGCTGGTTGCTCCGCACCTCATGTCTTGGGTCTTCCTGGTGTTGATTTTAAGTCCCGTCTCCAAGGCCTCTCGCCGTAGGTCGTCCATTTTGGCTTGCATGTCGGCACGTGTGTGGCTCAATAGGCATAGGTCATCGGCATAGTCTAAGTCTTCCAGCACGTTGGACAGCCCCCACTCTATGCCGCGGCGCTTACTGTTGGTCTTGACCATGATGCCATCGAGAACGACAAGGAAGAGGAGAGGGGAAAGAAGACACCCCTGGCGTACACCCGCATGAACAGGTATGTCCTCCGAGATGAGACCGTCGTGAGTTACTCTACAGGAGTAGTTCCTGTAGATGGCCTTAATCATGTTTGTAATCTTCTCGGGGACTCCAATTTCACGTAGCCGATCCCAGATACAGTTCCATCTCAAAGTGTCGAAGGCTTTTTCGAAATCCACAAAGGTTAGGTACATTTCCCTCTGCCATTCTGATGCCTGTTCGAGGATTATGCGCAAGGTGTTAATCTGGTCCGTACACGATCGATTGGGCCGGAAACCAGCCTGTTCTTTGCGGAGAAGAGGTTCTACGGCCCGCGAAAGTCTGTCCAAGATTATCCTGCAGAGCACCTTAGAAGGAATCGAGAGCAAAGTGATACCTCTCCAATTGCCACATTGACTGAGGTCTCCCTTCTTGGGTACAGTGATCAGAAGGCCATTGCTCCAGTCACCAGGCAACTCTTCGGCTGACCAGATGTTCCTCAGGAGAGGCGTCAGCGCGTTTGCAGCGGAAGGGATGTCGGCTTTCAGCATTTCCGCTGTGATAAGGTCTACTCCTGGGGCTTTTCCATTCTTCAGCGATCGGATGGCCTTTAATACCTCGTCAGCTGTAGGGGGAGACACATCTATGTCCAGGTTTTGTGCAGGCAAGCTGGCAGCACTTGCAAGCGTAACGGGGTCGTTCGGGACTTGGAAGATCTCCTCAAAGTGCTCCCGCCAGCGTTGAAGCTGTCCCTCCGATGTCACAATAAACTGACCTGTTTTGTCCTTCAAAGGCTTCTTCTTCCTCTGGTTCCTATTACCAGCCAAGGTCTTCGTCGCCTTGTACATCTCCCTGAGATTACCGGAGTTGGCGGCGCGCTGGGCGCAGTCTGCAACCTCTTCAGCCCATACTCGACGGTCATGACGGGTACTTCGGTAGATTTTTCTACGGACTTGTCTGTATTGGCGCCTCAGATCTGTGCGCATTGCCTCGTCACTAGTTGCCAGAAGTTGAAGATGTAGCTCGCGCCTTTCTTCGATCAGGTGCCAGGTATTTTGTGACATCCAGTCTTCGCGTGTGTGTGTTTTGTGTCCAAAGACAACGGAGCTGGTCTCTGTATAGGCCATTTTGATGTGGTTCCACTCCGCGTCGACAGAAGTGGTTGGGTCCGCATCGAGAACGGAGAAGCGGTTTCGCAGTTCGAGCCTAAAGGCGTCTCTTACATCTGGGTCCTGCAGCTTGTTGACCTCAAAACGTTTGCCCATCTTGGTAGTCGCGCTGGCAGCTCGGGCTACTGCTACTTTTAGCCGCACCTCTGCGACGACTAGGTGGTGGTCACTGTCGATATCCGCGCCACGACGGTTGCGAACGTCGAGCAGTGATGATCGCCATTTGGAGCTGATGGCAAGATGGTCAATCTGGTTCTTGGTGACTCCATCGGGTGAGTTCCATGTGTATTTATGGTGGTCTCCGTGAATAAATAATGTGCCTCCGATGGTAAGGTCGTTGTCCTGACAGAATTCCAAAAATCTCTCCCCGTTCTCGTTCCGGACTCCCAGCCCGTTTTTGCCCATGTGTCTTTGACAACCGTCGTTGTCTGTGCCAACCTTGGCATTTAGGTCTCCCATGACGATGACTATGTCCTGCTTGCGGGTGTTCTTCAAAGTCAGGTTGAGTGCACTGTAGAAATCGTCCTTGTCTTCCTCTGATGCCAGGTTTGTGGGCGCGTAGCACTGAACGACGGTTATCTTACGGGCTTTGCTGTTAAATCGGGCTGTAACTATTCTATCTGAGATGGGTTTCCAGTCCAGCAGGCTCTTCTTCGCAGCATCAGAAAGGAGGAATCCTACGCCGTTCTCACGTACGCCCTCTTCATCTTCCTTCCCGGAGTAAAGAAAAGTGAGGCCCCTGGACGTTCTCAGTTCTCCGAATCCATTTCTGCGCACTTCGCTAAGACCGAGTATCTGCAGTTTGTATCGGAGCATTTCTGCTTCTGCTTGGGCTAGTCGGCTATCTTCGCTCAGTGTTCGCACATTCCAGCAAGCAATTCGTGTCCGTATTTTCATGCCAAAGGTCGTCGTAGTTTGATCGGTCCGGTTTTGCACTGTTTCAGTTTCTTTAATCGTTGGATTTCGGGTAAGCGAAGGATTAGTCCACTATACCCTAGCCCAATGGTGGGGCTGCCACCTCGAAGCCTTTGGGCATGCTCGGTTTTGTTTCGGGTATCCTCCCTAGTGAGTTGGTTCTGTTTTGAGGCGCAGAAGATTCGCCTTTCGCCCTGCATCCTCAGCTCAGCTGCAGCACAGAGGTAGCGGTCGCGCGGCGGCGCGGCTGCAGCAGTTCCCAGGGGGGACGGCGGGGACGTGGATGACGCGGACTGGCTAGGGCTCTGCGATCAATACGGTGTTCCGCTACAAACACAGCAGATGGTTTCTTGGCATTTTATAGGTAATGCTGTTCTCACTATCAGCTATTCCCACCAAGACCATACCCTAGCTTCCCCCCCCAGAGATTTGAGTATAAAGGCACGTATAGTTTTGTTAGTTAATTTCAGACCAGAAAAGGCTAAATCTCATATTCAGTTTTGTTAAATATACATAATTTTGAGTTTACAGTATCGTATGGTATCTATCAATGTAATAGTCAACCGGAGGACAGGCCAAACGCGCAAAATATAAATAGACGCTAGATTACTATCGACACACTATGAACTAACTTATCTTACCCAGTAGCTTTTACCTGTCTAGAATCGATTTTATCAGCAATCGATGCGTGTTTACATCATCTGTCGCCGCATCGATACAGCGATAAGCAATAATCGTAAAGGTAAATTAGAAGAGGTGCGACAGGAAACATATACAATGTGGCGGATATAGAATAAATAGTCCCTACGGTCCGACCTTGCTGTCAACATTCGGCATGTTATTGTATGTCTGATGTTGTCAAAATATCAATGTATGGAAGAAGACCGGAGAGCTGACGACTTCCTCGCACAACGCATCAGTATTGCGATACAGCGAGGAAATGCCGCCAGCATCCTCCGTACACTGCCACAAGGTCCAATCTTAGATATAGGTTAGGTTAAGTAGATTAGTTAGATTTAATCAATCATAAATTGTAGTTTTGGAAATAAATATTTAAAAAAATGTATGGATAAACTATTAATATGATATGAATACTAACTCGTAACCCCTGGAACGCTGCTGGCACAAATTTGCTAGTCGACATAACATGGTTGGTACGAGAACGAATAAACAGTTTAAAAAAATGCCGTTCTTATTACTCCCGATTAAAATGCTGTTGTACTTTTTCCAAAATTAGCATCACACCCATTGAAATAATATAGTTTAGTCCTAATAGACGCTAAATCAACCCACGTCGAACTTTGTCCATACAAAATTACAGCAATCCGAACAACCACAACCCCGCCGTGGAGCCAGAATCAACTAATATTTATTGCGAGCAGTGTTCAGGAAGGAGCGTAATTGTGAGGTGGTATAATGAACGGCCGGGCCCGCAGATTATGGACAAGTATATAGCATAAGACTCATTGCTAATATCTAGTCTAGTATGAATGATATAAATATAGAATAGCAATGTTTGTTGCATGTATATTTCCGTGAGCTTTTTATGCACGTTGTAAGCTAATGCAAAAAATATCGTTCGTGTGGCCTGTGTGTTTTATCGTTCTATACACATAACACAATCATAACATAAATATAAGATGTTTTCATAATAGTTATTAGATTAAAAACAAGGACTATCGTTATCATTTTCTCACCGCTTTATCGAGAGAGGAGACCACGGACTTGTCAATCTAACGATATCTACGATTTAAGATGATTGTCACATTTGGATTGAGCAACACAAGACATGATGTATGTATTATGTTGAGAATGAAGTTTTGCGAAGTTTGCAGAACTGTCCATTATGATTCAAGGAAGGCTAGGCAGGCTTGCTCCGTAAACACAGGTTGCGTACGTAATATGATCAGTGGCTGACACATAATTATGATCAGTAGCTGTTTACTTTTATCCACACGGTGGTGCAGGTATAGTATCGGAGATAGTTCCGAGATGCATTCTTGAAATTCTTTGAGTAAGGATTATTTGAGTGTGGTATAATTTTATCCTCTTACTTATGCAGATTATGTACTTTAATATCAATACCTCCATAACTTCAAGTATAAGTGTTTTGTTTTTCCAGCTCAACTTTAATCACTTTAGTCATCTCAGTCGTTGTTTTTCACTAACTAGTGAAACTTTCAATAAATAAAAACACTTACTTTTGTTATTAAGCATTATAGGCCTATTCTGCACGTGGGCTAATTACATAAGTGGTGAGTTATGGGCCGGCTAATGCAGATCTAGATAAGTTGCGCCGAAGCCAGGATTTATGCGGCAGGTGATAACCCGCACAAATATTAATAATGCCACTAATAACAGTGAGTAATGGGTGCGCGCACGATTGGCCGCGCGCGCTGCACCGCCAGGTTATCAGCACTCGGCAGTTTCTTTGTTCAGCAGTAAAGTAAACCGCTACAACACAAGAGTCGAAGTATGTGTAAACCCGTGTCATGACAAAAATTTGAAAACATTAGTTTTCTTCCTTACCAAGAGCTATACATGTGAAGAAACGTGAACGTTTGCATTATTTACCTACCTTCTTTTCATTCCGATCTCCCCCAGCAAGTCATGGTATGGACACAGTTCGCAATCGCAAAAAAAATTATATTAAGTAAAACTAATGTACTTTTAACTGTTGTTGATAGCTACGGGTGTGGACTGTATTATGAGGATAATGAGAAGAAATGGATATGGGAATTAAAAACTATAGTTTAGCACACTTTCCAATGTTATTTCAGCAAGATACAAAGGCAAACTGAAACTAGGAATATAAACATGTCAAAAAAGTAAAATAATTCAAAATAATGTCATTTACAATAATATAGTTATAAATAAGGTCAGTCCAGCCCAGCCAGTCGCCAATAACTAGTTGTAACTACAAGGAAATAGACCTTTAGGCAATATTTATTTTGATGTAATCTGATGTATGTCGGCTAACCGTCGTTGAATCACTCACATGTTGTAACTTTAATTAGAAGTAACTCATCCTCACTTGACGTTCTCAGCTAGTTTGACGTTGGACACTAAATTCACTTTCCTTAACTATAAGAACATGAAGTATTGTTAAAACGTTAAACCCTTTAAGGCATAACGACCACGCCAATTCCCTTAACGGATGAGAAAGTCCACTGTAATCATGTTATCGTAAAGTACCCAAAATCCATTACTAATTGCAATGGCCAATTTAAAACGATAACGCTTACATTAACTCAATTTAAAATCTTCCACAAAAGGAGGCGGTTTGGATTGTTTGTATAACAAGCAAAAATAAAATCAATCTTAGTTCTCGAGAATAGGTATTGATTTAGTTCAGCAATGTAATGAAATTGGCAAAATCGTTAACACCATAAAGACGTGGAAAGGTGTTATGCCGCGAGTAACATTACTTTCACGGATTAAAGATAAAGTCGTTAATTAAGTTACAGAAATGTCCAGTTGAAAGACATCTCAGCTGCAGTCAGCTGCAGGCCGTTTAATCGTGATCCAAATGGAATAGGAATGCAGCAAAATGTTTCGTTAGCGAAACTAAAACTTCGGTAATCACTGATCAGTGTTGTGGCACATTAATTTTAGAACAATTAAAACGATTTAGACTACCGAGATCGCAGCGTAGTATTTAAATCACTACGATATAAAGAAAAAAATGGTAACTTATTCGGAAAATCCTTGTTTTCCGGCGTAAAATATACTTAAGTATCTACTTAATTAAGTCTTATTGATTGAAGCGCCATGAATATATGTATTTATGTGTCGGAAACAAAGTGCAATAAAACAAGTTTATAGGTTGATTTTCCTTCACAATACATTACTAACGAATGATTTCTGTATAATATTCATTTATTATTGTGGGATGCATTAGGTTAATTAACTTTATATTTATAGGCGCAAAGCGGTGCGTGCTTAAGTTTCGCTTTGATTATTCCCTGGAGATTTTCTATTAGAAATTTGACTATCTCATAATAACCTCTACCTGGTTGTAATGTAACGAGCTTTTCCATATGTTTATAATTATTTCTCCCGTGGCTGAATTATCGCGCGTGTGGTCTCATCTCGGCGGAGCAGGGGTCAGACAGCCAGACGCAGGCTACGCTACCCGTCATAAGCTTTTCAGCGGCACGCATTACAACTTTCTCAGCTACGGTCATCTGAAGATGACCGATCAGCATAACGAGATGTGTACTATTTAATAACTAACTATGCGGTACTAATGCAACGCTTTCTGTATTACAATACAACGTTTGCGTATTCATTTAGTCATTTTGTATAGAGGTGAAAAATTTATAAAATGCCTCGAAAATGATGCTGAATTTACTAAGGAAAAATATACCTACATGCTTTTCCTTAAAATTACTAACATCATCTTTATACCGTAAAAAAAAGCTTAGCAATAATTCAAAAGCGTTAACATTATAATATAATTTGTATCTGCTCTCCACCAGCATCATGATTGCTATGTGGTGCCACACGTTCGAATTTAATGATACCAATTGCTCTCTTGTCGTGGCTTACATAACCGCCTGTTACTATACTTTAGTATCGTGTACCAACATGCCCAAATTTGATAAAGCGACACTAACATAGTAAACACTTTCCATATGAAAAGCCTTTAGTGAAGCCCGGTCATGCACCGATTACACATCATACCGATGACGTTGCACATCACTAATGTGAAGATGCATTCAGACCAAACGAGCATTCGCTATTCTAACCCCCTACTCTACGAAATTCGATCGTTACACAAAACGTGATTCGTTATTTCGTAGAGTGGGGGATAGAATAGCGAATGGTCGTTTCGTCTGAATGCACCTTTAGGTAGTCAACAAATTTCCCGCTTGATATCAGCGTCTTGTGTCTAACTAACTCCGTTATTCCTATTAGTCTTATAACTATATATAGCTAATTGATGTTTCTCTTTCTACCAAAGGCAAATACCTGTCAAATCTACAGATAAGGGCAAACGAATACCTCATGGAACTTTCATAGACATTTATGAAAAAGTGCATTAGGCTATATGTGTTTATATTTTAACCTTACACGCAACACTGATATACAAACTTACCGACGAAGCTTGCACCGGTATCTAATCATAACTATACGAGTATATATCACACCAAAGATCGAAAAAAGAGCCGGGTGCGGTGCGACACAGAAATGCGAATTGTGTAAGGCATATTTCAGCCTGTTTTCAACCCCGTATAGCTAAGCATAACTTTTAGCTTAGCACAACCCTGAGTATACTAGGAGTATGCCGCGTATATTAAAAAGATGCATCACTTGCATCGCCAGTGGCGAGCATTGTCGGGATTGCTGCGTTATCGACGACCGCCGCTGCGTGGAGCCACTTTCGCGGCTTTCTAAATGCGAAGATTAGCACGCAGCTATCTCGGCGCGCCTGCTAATAGCCCGATTCAATATGGGGATTATGGGGGTTCAATTGGGAAAGGGAGGGATCGGAATTGCTGATAATTATTATTATAGATTTCATAGCCCGAGCGAGGTGGAATTCATGTCAAAATAGCGGATCTTATGAAAGTTTAACGTTAATGGCAGGTTTAATTGACCATTACGTTGTCGAATACGTTATCGCGTGGTTGTTCAAATAACATGAGCAATTTAAATTTAATAACTCTTTTTCCCTAAATTTGCATGTCCGATCGGAAGACAGTTACATTTCACGAAAATTTTGAATTTGAAATATGTAGGCCAATATTCATAATCTATTTTAAGTCCAACAAACATACACGGTCAATGAATATGAGTCAGGTGAAATTTGATACAAAACAATGCAAACATGCTAATCTGAAAGAGAGAAGACCACCGCTCCGAATCGTTTCTGGTGCAGAGGTTGGCCATAGCAATACAACGCGGCAATGCCGTGAGTGTTATGGGCACCTTTGCACCGGAAGCGCTAAGGAGCGGATATTGACAGGTATTTTTGCCATATTTTTTTTCTATGTACCTATATAGTTTTTTTTAAGTTAATTAAGTTTACTTTTAAGATCTAGTTTTTACTTTAATATTGTAAGTTAATTTATAATGTAATTTTTAACGTTTTACTTAAGTTATCTGAAATAGTTTTCAAAATATTTATAGTATAGGTAGCATCTTTTTTACATCAGGTAGTATTGGCATTTCCTTAAATTTACTTATCATTGAATCCAAAAACAAAACATTAAAATTGTCGTCAGATTGGTTTGTAAAGACAAAAATGTGGAACGTTTAAAGAAAACACCTAAAATGTACAGTAATACGAGTTAATTGATCATGAGTTGCTATTTTTATACATATCTATGTACGGAGTCATCTGACGATAAAGTTACATGTTTCTTGGATTGCATTGCGGAAAAATTTAGGGGTATTCCAATTCAAGTTGATGTTAAAAACGGATCCACTTGTGCCAAAATATTTTAGAAATATATTTGTAATCAGTATGTTTCCAGCATTTTCTATCAATAATTCCAACTGACCCGTAGTTATTGCCCGTGTGTTGTATCGATGGCGTCGTATGTCAATAATTACAAGTATGTATATTTAAAACATCTCTGTCGAGTTTATGTCTTGGTACAAAATGAACTCCTGAGTGACACAATAAACTGTGTTCACACTCATACTGAGTGATACTACGAATTACTGAGATAATTACCGGGCAGTTCAATGTATCCAAATTGAAACACTGAATGGTGGCAGTATTGAAGTACTCGACAATACGCAGTAGCTGTAGCCGAAATCCACTAGGACAAATCAATCAATCATATTGGTATGTACCTACTTATTGGAAGGCAGTGAGAGTTCGAACCTCGATTGTTACCTTTCTAAGGTCCGACCGCGCGGTCGCAAGGTCGTGTTGGGTCGACGACTCACGCGCAACGCATTGTTTACGTTACTGCCCACTGCCTCACGCCTGGATTATGACCAACTTTTACCAAGGAACCTGTCAATATATTACTATCATTTGAATCGTAGCGTAGTGTATTACTACCGTTTTGTAACTTCGGCAGCTAAGAAGTTACTACGGACCCATGTCATTTTAATAGATTTTACATAATCTCAGTCAGTCTTGATTTCTTAGCTACCGGGGAACTAAACCCGGTGCATGTTTGATGTTATTTCCTATCATAACTGTGTATTAATTCGGTAGTATAATACAATTTATTCGTAGGAAAAGCTACCTTTCCACCTTCTTTTTGATAAATATTCATTCCCCCTAATATTATCTACGGGTTTATTCCTGAATTGTCTTATAACGATTGTACAAGTCGTACGACACGCCTATTAAATAATTCCGATAAGAAATGTTCAGGCATTGCAATAAATTACTCGATGGCGTGTCAACCCTAGCGGCGTGTTGAGAGCTTGAAATGTCGCGAGCAATTTGACGTTCCAGCTGGAAACTCTATTACGAAAGGCTTACAGGGTTATCGCGTATTATATTATTGTCCATGTTTAAAATTCTTCCAGGGATATGAAATATACTGAATTCGAAGAAGCAATTCCAATAAAGAAGAATACGGATATGGCTGCCCATACACCATACCATATGGAATTGATTTTGAAATCGATGGCGTTGTGCGACATCAAACACTAAATATTTGTATGCTTCATGCTATTAATATTAATTATTATCTATTGGTAACCCTAACCAGTGGTATCAAACTAAGTAGCCAATGAATTCCTCGACCACCAGGGGGCGATGGTATCGCCGTCGCAAGAATTATTGACGCGGGTTGACCGCACCTGGCTCGGAGCGTGCCTGCGATTGTGCGCTCGTGTTACGTCGCCACGCCATACAGCTATGGGAAATGTATTGACCCATTTACAAGTTTTCGTGGCTCATTCAAATCTATAATGCTATTACTATTTATATTTTTATAGTTATTTTAGTATCAGACCCCGACTTGATGTATGGTCTCTTTGACATCAAGTCGCTTTAAAAAAAAATCGGTTCACGATTTTCGGAGATATCGAGTAACATTAAGGTGCATGCAGACCCTAAGAGCATTCGCTGTTCTATCCCCCACTCTACGAAATCAACGAATCACGTTTCGTGTACGATCGAATTTCGTAGAGTAGGGGCATAGAACAGCGAATGCTCTTTTGGTCTGCATGCACCTTTTCACACAAAAAACTGTCGAATGAACACTTTTTTGAAGTCTATCAAATAACAAATAAATTAGTTTGTAACTAATAATTAGTCAAAAACTTGTAAAAATTACCATTTATGTAGATCATAAAATTTCCCAAGATTCGATTGTGAAAAGCGACCGGTAAAGGAAACGGCTGTTCTTCAATTAATCACACATCATTTTAATTTCACAGCCAAACAATTTTAAAACACCTTCGAATCCTTTCTTTCAAGAATTCATCGAGTATGAAGAGAAAATTTTGCTTATCATGTATAAAAAGAAAATACATAAATGCAATGATTTTTTAAAGACAAAACAGATTATTACGACACTATATAGCACGGCTACACGAAAGTTTTATCAGTTGAAGATTTTCACAATTTCAAACGTGTCGGAACTACAGAGCATTTTGATGATACACATCAGCATCCATAAGACTGTGATACGTGACCTGGCGCCTGACAGATGGCAGTGAAAGCGACATCTCATAAAGGTAAAGGGAAATTTCGCGGAACACGTAAATTACTATTTTTGTAAATTACTTTTGTCTTTTTCCGGTTTTGGACAAAACAATCACACGCATTCAAATGGTTACGGTTGATGATTCAAACATTTCGACCGGTTGGATACTTTCTTTCGGTCGATTAAGGTTTTTTGCTTAAATCGCTTCTAGATCCCTACTACCCAGGCAGCTCTTTCTGTCTTTAAAGTTCCTTGGACAACACGGCGGATGTATTAGTGTAAGATGAAAAACTTGGTTGACAGTACCTACTTTTTTTATCTTTGGACGACTAACATGTCGAGGCCATAAATAATTATGACAAGACAAGTGACACGACAATGTTAAATTAAGTCACGGTTGCGGTCCAATAGGGCGGTGGTAAATGACTAACGCGTCCCCTGACACGAACGTAAACTAATCTATTTTTTATCAATCTTAGCAATCGCGAACCCCCCGGGTCGAAAGTTGCCACCGTATCGACACTCGATCTTATCGCCGCATTGTGCAAAAACTGTCGCCCAGCGTACGACCTGTCACTGTACTGACAAAGATTATCTGCGGAACAAATGAACCGTTTATGAGCAGTTACGAAAGTTTTTTTTTGTTAATTAATTCCACCTTTGTAGTTTTACGTAACTGTAGGACAAGTTGGCATTATGGTTATATTATAGCGGGTCGTCTGTCAATCAAGTGGTGTAATGGTGAAAGAGTAGCAATAGCGATCGTCCCATCTTTCATAATAACAATTAAACTTCGTGAAGAAGCTCGTTACACCGTAACTAGAACGAATTACCGCGAATTTTAATTTATAACTAAGTGGCTTGATATGAAACCCCGCCGTCTTAATAAGAAATCTTTTATAAAGGTAATATATCTAAAAGACAAAATGGCTTATTTACACAAGCTATATATTAAGTATTATATTATGCCGTATAAATAGAACCTCATCAAGTCTGTCATTATATATTCATAAAGCTATAACGGTATTACGTTATTAACGAGATAATAACCTACGAGAAAATATGACGTCCATTTTCTGTTATATACAGTCTTGCATTCAACTGCATGATTTTATAACTGAAATAAATGACTTATTTTAAGGTCGTATTTTCATAACTTCATAAGGTTTAAGAAGTTGCACCGCGTTAATGATTTATGCAGTTGAAAGACTGTCGACGACGAGTTTTTGCGTCGCCGTGTAGACGTAACAAGCTGTTCGCGCAAAAAAAACCACTCGTTTACGATCAAGAGCAACAAACTGGATCAAGTACCTGAATTAAATCAGTTTATTAACTTGGTTTCCTTCAACAGGCGTTTATCTAACGCTACGCTAATGGCTTAGAGGTGATGCTTCGAAAATAGTTATAGGACTTTTATTTATCCCCTACGTTCCAATTTTTTACTAACTAAGTACTTACTTTTCCGATATTTTTTTTATATAAACACTGAGCTGGCAGCCGATTTACTGCAATTATTCACTTTCATTGATATTTTGGTCGACTAAATAAGACTAAATAATTTTACATTAGTCAGCGAGGTTATAACATAATTATTAAGAGTATAACATAATATATAATATGACTTGAGAAGAAAGGGCTCCCAGCCTCTTAGGTAGTAGGTAAGTAATGACATGAAGGCTATTTAAACTTAAAGTTTTTTTTAATAGTATACATAGGTGGCAGAATGTTTTATTAGTCAGCGTATATATATTTTGGGTACTACAATTTGTTCAGTGTGTCCAGTGTAGCGCTAGCTCGGAAGCTCGGAACGCGGGTGACCCGCTGACTATTCATAGAGACTGAAATGCCAGGCGCTGATCTTTTGCGTAAAAATAAATTATGTCTCACTCAATGGAATTAAACAAGCCTCAGTTTCC
Source organism: Thaumatotibia leucotreta (assembly GCA_025490895.1). NCBI lineage: Eukaryota > Metazoa > Arthropoda > Insecta > Lepidoptera > Tortricidae > Thaumatotibia > Thaumatotibia leucotreta. The sequence continues at coordinate 37,232 of JALPQI010003491.1, read as the reverse complement.
GTTTTCATTTTCTGGGAAAGTTCATTACATAAATAAATAAACAGCGTGGGACAATGTCAAACAGACGACCTAGTCCCACAGTAAGCCAAATTAAATTAAGGCTTATGATGTATGTATGTAAGTATAAGTGCAATAGAGATGTTCTCGCTGGGATTCAAACCTGGAGCATCCAATTTTCAACCGGCAAAATAAAATTGGAGATAGTAGAGATACCTATTCACTTTACGACTTTTCTAGTTATTACAATGCAGACTGTTTTACTTAATATATTTAATCTGTGTGCATTATTCGTAATATAATTTTATGACATACACACATTTTATGTAACCTTGTAGGTACCAAATAAATTATCATTACATGACGCCCATTTAATTTGAATCGAACTTCAATAAGCTACACATACATAATCGTGGAAAGGCCACACCGGACGCATTAAAAGGTAAAGAGTAATAACCTAACAATTATAAACATGCCAAGATCGAGTTTTTTCTAACAGAAAGATTTAACTGAACACAGCTAGGAATTATGTGATACTTAATATGGATATATTATAGGTAAAGAAGATTAATCATGAGAAGAAGATTAGTCATGACATAGTGTTTGTTAAGGAGCATCAGGATGTTAGTTTCATTTGCGATTCATAAAATGATACTTCTCCACGATATACAAAATTGTTTGTTGTGCTAAATTATTATGCGTGTTGTCATGTACTAAGTAACACTAAGTACAAATACTAGTCCTTATTGTAAACTATTCTATTTGACGTGCCCACAAAATACTCGCTTCAGTGCGACGTATGCTCATTTATTTAAAATACCTGCATATCTACTTACATGATTATGATATAGACAGACGATTTATATTTTCAAGGGACTAGACCCTAATATTTAATGTTTATAAATACATTGTAATAATAAACTCATTACATGTATTTTGGTACGCAAGCTTACATAATGAAATTAAGATATAAAACTTTTGATTACGAACGTTATGGTTATGGAGTAGAAATAAATTATCAGGCGCTAAATTACCTCCGAATATGGACTTTAGTTTAATAGTCGTAAAAGTGTGTGAAAAGTAATTAAGATACATGTTGTAACATCTGTCTTGGACGTTTTCCCCATAAGGAAGTCGTGGAAAGGAAATGATGTCGATTTATTTTACTTTGATGTAACACCACGTTGAATTTCTCATTTTACGCCTTTTATTTTCGGTTGCCTAGGAGGCACGGCACATTAAAGAAAAATATGATAGACATCATATTTTTCACGTTCTCAACAAATACCTAGCGCTCGTAGATTGTGTCACAAAGGATCAAAATGATATATTTTCGACGAGGGCGATGATTGAAACTCAAACGTAGCGATGGATTCCACAATAGAATCCAGAACGTTGCGTGGGATTTTAAAGTGGAATTCTGAGCGTAGCGAGATTCAAGCGTTAACGCCCAAGACTAAAATAATTTTGATACTGTGTGACACATAACTACTCCTTTTCTCATCTCCTTTAAGAAAAATAAAAGATATATTATATATTTATGTACATGGATTCTGAAAAAATCGTACTCGATTATGTACGTCCTATATATTTTCATACGTCATTGTTATTTATTAGGCTGGCAATGAAAAATCCTTGATCAGAAAAGTGCCACTTTGTTCTCTCCTAGCAAAGAAGAAAAGATCCGTATTCGAATAGGTAGTGAGAAAATAGTTATTTATGTCACAAGTGTGGAAATGTAGGCTTTTTTTATCTCGTAACGGTTTTAATCACCGGCACTCGTCCTGGAAAAAGCCTACATTTCAACATGTGTATAATTCAACATTTTAAAATGCATTATGCGAATAAAACCAGACTATCTCGGCAGTACCAACCAGGCAGCGCGGAAAAGTGCTATGAAAATTCATTCCCGCACACGTGCGGAAGAAAATCACTTTCTGTGCATAAGTTTACCCTTAAAAAAGAGCACTTTCTGAGCATATGCTTTGAAAAGTTTATTACCAAATCGAATGGCGCCAGGCTGGAATGTCTGGATCTCTATTAAAATAAAAATGTTATTAAATTGACTAACACAATCAATATTTTTTTCATGAATTCGTTCTAGATATTTGTTCCATCGCAATCGCCTATTAGGAATCATCGTTATTCACGTTCAACTCCCAACAGATCCCGGCGAAGGTTAATTCGGCCGGCGTGCGAGTCACCCGGAAAACTGCACAAAATAGACACCTCGCATTAGTCAATCAAATGAAACTCGCGATGCAAGTATTTGACAATAGAAGTTAGCTATTTTGAACTCTAACACTCTGTCACAAAGTTTATACAAAGTATAATTTTAAAGGATCAGTTGGGACCAATTTGTGCAACTAGACATCGATCGTCCGTGATAGTCGATCTTTATGGAAGTGTCCTATTGGCTTATTGTTATTTATAGCTTTATAATGCGCTGCGAGTAAATTTTGAGATCATGGATCGTAAAGTTCATTGGAGAAATCCGATTATAGTGGGATATTGTGTTCCATTGCTTCATTAGTAACTTGCTTGTTTCCGGGGTCACAGCTGTCGCAAGAGCTCCAATGCCAACTACATTTTCCAATTCCACTTTGAAAGCGTCAAACTAGGAGTTTCGAGAAGTTTCAAGATTTTGAAGTTCTAAACAGGCAAAATATATGTTAAGTTCATAACTTCGAATTAGAGAAAAACACTAATCCAATAACAAGCAATGTGGAGTGATGTAAATTATAAGATGTTGATAATTAAATACGTACAGAAAATATAATTTTAGTGAGTTGTACGTACCAATCAACTCCAAAATACGTGCGAGCTCATGGCATTTCACATTGAAGCTCTGTTGTGGCACTTGTGGCCAGTTAACACCCAAGGATGAATGAGCCTGAAGAACTGACTACAGCAGAGCTTTTGGAGTTGATTGGTAGGTACAAATTCACTAAAAATATATTTTGTGAACGTATTTAATTATCACCATCATATAATTTACGTCACTCCACGTTGCTTGTTGGATTAGTATTTTTCTCCAGCCAACCAAAAAGGATGAATAGGTAAACTCGTATGTGTGAATCAGAAACAGTTTCTGCTTTGTGTTTTACTTCAGCAATGATATTTAGCTCGAACAAAATAATGGCCCGTGAGTCAGGCGCGGGAGCTGGGCAGGCAGCACGTACGAGCATGACCTTTATAACTTAAAGGCAAAGACATGTGATATATCTGAGCTTGGAATCGGAGTCACAGGAACAGACATTGCAGTATAGATACCTAATTACCCAGCGCGAAACATGTTGGAAAATACAGTCCAGTTTCTAGCGACGGCTAAAAAAGGTGTAATTATAGCTTTATGGTGGTTTTAAACGGCAAAGACGATTATTTGCAACAACTTAGAATTTTTCTATAAGTTCGTTGCACTCATTTTCCACAAGCGCTTCGTTACGGTCGTTGCATAGCCGAAAACAACATTGCCTCACACAATAGCGAAGGCCAACAAAATTAAGTGGTGATCTAGTTTAAAACTATATGTATGACAGATCCTTTTTATGAATTCAAAATAAGCTTTATTTGAACTCTATTCGTCAAGTGTTAAGGTTGTATTTGCGAGCGAGCTGCTAAGAAAGATACGACATTGGGAAAACAAACTATAGAACTTTCCACACTGCATCCCTCAATACTATGTGACAGTGAGAGCGCATTGTCCCCCTACAAAGTACAAAGCGCTCTCACTCACGAAACGTCAACCCTAATTAAGGGCATCGCTCCATCGCGCGTGATTTACGACGGCCATTAGGCCGACCGGCGCGCGGCACGATCCCGGCCCGCAATGGATAACGTGCGAGCGGCCGAATCGAATGGACTGAGTAATGTAAATTTATTGGTAAATAATTTGACATTAAAACAAGATATAATCTGAACAGTTGACGAAGGTATATTAAGGAAGAGAAGGAGCTTAACTAAGACCATAATACCTAATAGAATCCTTAATTTCTGTAAAATATGTATAAAAGTGTAAAATATAATTATAAGACGTGTATTATGTTACATTAGTAATTTGCCAGGGATGAGTAAGTAGGTACCTACGCGTTTAACACATACAACTTTTGGAAGCTGGCGAGTCAAATATAAAGCTTGTAATGAAATTCCTAATAAAATACTTTTTTATTTACGTAAATAGTTTTAATTATCATCTTAATATGGTCATAATTTCATACAAGACAAAGTTGACAGTTGTTTACGTATAATTGTTTGCTTTGCCAATATCAGCACACTATTATATTATATTACCTTTTTGAAGTGGCAGAGAATAGGTAGAATATTCAGTTCGCTTAGTACGTCTTCCGGTACCTAAGTATAACTAACATAATAAGACTAGCAACAATAAGGCGATTTGGTCATATAACTAGGTAACCGCTCAAAATGCTCCGTCAATTAATACGTTAAGCACGATGTCCAAAGTATATCCTTAAGCCTCCAGTGTATATTATTAAGATGGCTAAAATATTATCGCTGACTTTGATATTCATCGTTTCAAAAATTTTGCAATTTCGAAAGGCAACTCTCTCTGTGCCTCCAACGCTCATCCTGTTTATTTATTCTGGTTGCGGTGTTATCTTTATTCGGGTTTTATTTCTCAAACATTTATTGAAGCGTTCACTATATTCTAGTCCGTCTCTGTAATGGCTATAACTCTAACGTATATAGGTATTCCTAAGCCTTAGGTACTCCTACGATCACATTATTCACTCGTGCGATTTCGAAATGCATAACATTTTTTAACCGATCAAGAAACTAAAGCCCAAAGAAAATAGAGGTAAAATAAGGTTTATATTATTTAGCGTAATTATCGCATTAAGTATTACTTTATTCTAACATTTCTAGCGAAAGTGATATATGTACAATGTGACAAAAAATACCTAGGTATGTTAAAGAGAAGTGTGGAGTAAGTACTTACCTCTTATGGGAGAGGATTTTTCTGCATACTGCGGTGCACTACAAATATGTTGTAAATATCCGTACGTAGTTTCCAAAAACATTGTATAATTATAATTATATCCATGGTATCAGTCAAATAAGTCCATTTCCGCTTACAAATCCAAGTCGCACCTTGTTTTTGCCACCCTAACCCGGCGTACCACGAAAATAAGTCTAAGATTACCTTGTAGTAGGTTTAGCAATAGCTACTAAAATGTTGAAATATTTTTTTAGTACAGATGGTGCCTTTTTTAGGCTCTAGTGCGAGAAATCGGTCATTTTACTTCGGGTTCAAAACTTCGGAGGGCCATCTGTACTAAAAAACGTCGTACGAGACGCGACACGTGCAAAAACGAAATTCGTAACTCGTGTCGAATTTCATGTTTTTCGCACTTGTGTCTGTTTTCGCTGTTGCGTCGTAATGTACTATTACGTTAGGACATACCTCATGCTCCCTCAGCTTCCTCAGCAGCTCGTGGTACGGCGCCGCGCGAGCCGCCGCCAGCGACGGCGGCGGCAGGCGGCCCTCCATGCCGTGCAGCCAGCGCCGCAGGCAACGGAGCTCATGCGACGTATCTGAAAGAACTCGTTAGTCAGAAAAACTACCATACATGTATAAGAAAATAATTAATATTACAGAACGGTTAAACAAATAATGCAAACCTATTAAGAGCGCCATCTTGTAAATAAAGACAATACTATATGTAACCAACCACCATCTAGCGACGAATAGCAAAACTATGATATACAGTGCCATCTAGCGCTAAACAAAGAAACTTCTTATAAAGCGCCATCTGTTAAAAGGCAATAGAACTGTGGCTTCAACATAGCGGACTGTTTTAACAGTGCCATCTTTACCAACTATTCCGAACTACGAACCTGACTTTAAAACACAAAAGCTAAGCAGGCAAGTTGTATAACAGTTTCTCCGTAGATGGCGGTAATAACAATTTAGAGCAGTTGAGAAATATCAGATAGATGTCGCTAGTAAAATAAAGTGTACCGGAATGAAATGTGTAACAAATGTAATGATGTATAAATTAAATTCTTCCATTTTTAAATGTTTAAAATGTTCAGTGCTTACTTACCAACGGTGTCAGTGCCTTCTCCGTCGCGTTGAGGCTGTTCAGGGCTTAGAAGTAGGCGCAAGCCTTCCCATTTTGCATTCAAATGGTCCACGCGCCATGTCACCTGGAAACATCAAGTTTAGGCACTGGTCCCAACGCAAGTGAGTAAGCTATGAGCTATAGAAACTAACAAAAATAGCGTCCCCGTGTGAACGAAAGAGACACGGCTGTAAATATAACCGTGTCTCTTCGCCTATATCCGTGTCACAGAAGAGCGAGCATTTTTTTAAAATTCTGGAGCGGCTATCTCCGGAAATTCAAATCACTTTCTTTTGGGACCCTTATTCTTTTTAAAATATCCATTCAACGATACCCCGCACTACTATTACAATAAATAAAAAAATCATTCCCACTTTACGAGTAGGAGAGGTATCCCAAAAAAATCTTTACTAAAGTAGAGGCATCGTAAGAAGTCGTTTTTGACGTTTGTTTGCACATGAAGATCTGTAAATGTTGACAGTTAGTATAATGGAGCAAATGTCAAACTTCACTGTTGCCTGTACGGAATAGTGATGTTACTACTGTTGCTGCAATTTATCGATACGTCAATCGAAATAAATAAGTAAACCTTTTTTATGGAGGTACGAATAATTGCTATAATAGTAGGTACGCACATATTTTCTAAAAGTTTGTTATGGTTTCGACAGGTCCTCGCGAGCCCGTGTGCCCGGTGGATACGCGGCTTTACAGACTGTGTTGAACTTGACAACCAGATAAATGTCAAAATTGTTATAAAATCACGTATAATTACCTACTGCTATTAATTGTTGACCTTGATTTTTAATTTTGACACTGGTTTTGACACTAGTTACTATCTCTCGCTAACAGAGGTTGTGGATGCTATTTCCTCTATAGGTCACGTCCTATCCGTCCTATAAAACATCCTACCTAAATGCGACTTTACGTCATTATGACGTCACCGGCACCAAAGTTTCGCTGCCTGCTAATGATTCTAAGTAAGATTACCAAACACTTTTTTAGTTCGGATTACCTAACACTTTTTTAATTAAATTTTTTTAATGGCAAGTACCAGATCTAACGCCCTTTCGCACTTGACTGAAAATTTTACGACGGTAAAATCGAGCGTTTCACTACACTATTGTGAGCTGTCAAAAACGACTTCTTACGATGCCTCTACTTTACTCGGTCGGCGCGTTAATATGTATACCTATACAATTGCAAATTTCTAGTACAAAGGGTAAGTGCTGCGGACAAAGAGACGGACAGACGGACATGGCGAAACTATATGGTTCCTAGTTTATTACGGAACCCTAAAAATGCTAATGATGATGATATATAAATAATTGCGATTGGGACCTAGGTAATGATGTCAGATATGGTTTTAGATCAGGTACTAGCCTGAATTTCCTGCAATTTCATATTTATGTTGAAAGAAATTGACTTGCTGAACCTGTTTTCATAACAAGTCTATTGCGGTCACCATTGCATGTTTTATTACCAATAAATACCTATATTTACCTCGGCTATTTCTAATAATCACATATTAATAATTACCTCTGCGCTGGCCTCCGGTATGCGCTCAAGTATGGCACTGGCTTGTTCGATGAATTTTGCCCGGCGCGGCTCCACTGACGCCAATTCAGCCATGCGACTCTGGAAATACAAAACAATTGCTGTTTTACGCTTGAAATCAATATATGGTAATTCGTAAATAATTATTAGATTGCGGCTCCTATAGATTGCTGCAATCTGTATGTTTTAACAAGTTGTCTGCTGTATGTAGTAGTCCTGTTGACAATATAATAATATGGTACTGTCTATTAGGTTTCAACGTCTGATGATAGGCACATGAAAGCGGAAGATGATTGGCACTAGCATTACACACAATGTTTTAAAGGTGCCTCGTCTGAAACACATTTTTCTAGTAGGTGTAGGTATCTTTTTAAACTATAGATTTATTCCTAACAGTAGGAAAAATCATCATGGATGTTTATACTTAGGAAAGCAAAGATAAATATGAAAATGGTTGAACTTTCCGTGATAGTTAAGCCTTTCGCAGCCGATCACTAACCTAACCTAACCTACCGCAGTTATGATCTTCAACTGTATTTATATAATAGAGTTCAATATAGGTACTTGGATGTCTTTATTTAGATCAGACCTTGTTAGAAACGTATGATTTTGGTCTCACTTAAATAATCATCCACCTATCCTATTTATTTTAGGACTATTTTCTTGGTAATCCTTATCCTTTTACTTTCTGCTGAGCCTCGGTCGATTGGCTTAAAAACCTCACAAATTGGAGTCATATCGCAGAATCGTACCGTTCTCAACTTCCTGCTGCTCAGGTTCTCGGGACTAGAATAGATCTCCTCCTGCACTTGCGTGAGCCACTGGCAGAGCTCCCCAAACTCGGCCACCAGCTGGCTGAGCGACCACTGCCGGTTGAAGCCGGCGGCCGGGTTGAGACGAGGCAGCAAAGCGGCCGGTTTACTTGACAGCAATTCGCCGTTTGCTTCCTGAAAGCGTGCAAACGAGGTAATTAACGTTACGTTGTTATAGTACCGATATGTTATTAAACAAGCTGGTTTTAATATATTTTTATGTAATTAATAGGCGATAATTCATGTCATAAGTTTATAAGTTTCATAACGCACAGACAAAGAATCAAATAGATACATTTAAAGTACGAGTATGTAACTATGAACTGTGACACTTCAATCCCTTAGTTGACTCTTACGACACCACCTAAACGCGTCCATACGCATTTTTGGTAATAGAGAGTATAAATGTCAAACTGGGCTGAGGGACGTCAAGCAGTGAACTATGTAGGCACATATTGTACATGTACATAGTTCTTCCACTAAGTATATAATTTGGTCTAGAAGAGAATTAGGAGTGAGGAGTTCCGTAGAAGAATTAAATAAAATATTGACTAGCTCAAAAAATCGCCAAGGAAAAGTAGCGGCATATTATTGTGCCAAGAACTGATGAGAGTGGCTTCATGAGTGGCGACCGCGTACCGGTCGTACCGGCGTGTACCGGTCGACGCAGCGTGGGAAGGCTCCCAACAAGATGGACTGATGATCTGGTGAAGAAAGCTAAAATCTCTTGGATGCGGGCATGCTTTGAGGGAGCAGCAGTGGATGTCTATCGGTTGAGAATTATGACAGAGTATATATGTATAGGTACCTATCGCTGATACCGTTGTATCACGGCTTATTGAAGCTTGTAGGTAATTGCACAGCAGCAACTACACTTTTTTGTCTTCTCTGGTCCTTCACCAATCCCCAACTGACTCTTCACGTCCCATTGATGTGAGTAATTGCAGTGGTCCGAGCAACGTGCGCTTACCTTGCAGGTGTCGATGAGGTGATTGTCCATGATGTAGTCATAGTGGTGCTGCAGCAGCGGCCACAGGTCGTCACCGGCGCTGCCGCTGGCCGCGGAGCCCCAGCTGCGACGCCACGCCTCTCGACACGGCTCCTTTCTGTAACACGGCAGGTAAGAAGATAAGCACAGAACACAATTCCCCTTATTCATAAACATCTTCTATCTTAGCAAGCCGAGTCGTTTGTCACTTTTGGTGTTATAGACTTAAAGATAAGACTGAAATTACCGGCTTGCTAAATTAGGAGCTGTTTAGAAATAAGGGGAACATACAATAAAATAGTCAAAATGACATGATCAGGACTGATGTCATATAAATTTTATATAAAAATTTACATTTTGTTGTATAAAAATCTACGGTACCTACGAAATAGCAGGAAATTTTAGATATTCTACTATTAAAGTTAGCAATTACCTAGTTCACAGTGTTTTAACTACACATTTTGCTAAGCGTCGAAACTTTAAAAGCAAGTGGTATATTATATAGTACATTGTGCATCAAGGGAGGTAAGTACGGAATTACTAACGAGAGTGTTAGAAGCCCGACGCCGTTAGGCGGAGGGCTTTTATGACTCGAGTTAGTATTCCGCTTACCGACCGTGATGCATACAATGTTTTTCATCACACTTGCGGACAAAAAAATAAGTTTTAAGACAGAATATTAGTAAATGACGTACTGACATTTCTATTACTCCCTAGGGAATTTTACTTTTCTATTACTCCCGCTACGCGCGCAAGCAATGGCGCGCTTAGACATCAAGTGTGATGAAAAGTATATTATTATTGCGTCCCGCAATCTCACTGGCAATGGGAATGCACTTATATTTTTGCCAGCATGTGTACCTTTTTTTGGTGAGGCTGTGATAGGGCCGCTCCAGGTGGTCGGCGCGCGCGGGCGGCGCGGGCGCACTGCGCAGCGACGACAGCGAGAAGCTGCTCTTCATCGCGGAGTGCTCGAAACCTAAAATATAAAACACTTACGGCCTGTTTCACAATCCCCGGGTAATTAATATAATTATACCCGTCAGCAGGCTTAGCACATGATTGGTGCGACAGTAAGTCGCCGCGAGATAAATCTCCCGTCCTTCACTAGCTATATGTATTAACAAAAGAGGGACGGATAGACATTCTCGCGGCGAGATACTATCGCGCCAATCATGTGCTAAGCATACAGATAACATTATCACTATCCTTTCCCCAGGCATATAAAAGAATAGGACAGCTAATATATCCAGCAGATATATTCTATTCGGGGATGGGCAAAGAGACCTTTACAATTAAATGGCCTAGGAAAAGGGCTTAAACCGTTTTTACCGTCAAGGGCGTCAGGGATAGGTAAAAACTATCCACCTTATTCAAAAACAAGTCCTAACCCTGATAATTATTTTTTGTCCCTTTCGGTTTAATACATACAGTGGTAAGACCGAACAAACGATACTTATCATACTACATATGTACTACGTACTACAAGATACTATTTATATGCTTCATTATCACGTCGTCTATCCAATAATTGAAGAAAAGTAAAGATTAGACATCTAAGTTATATGTGTCCCTACTTGTAAATATTTCTGACAATATTTTATTACTTATTGTGTTTGGCTGTTTGCATAATAACAGTAAATACTATATTCAGTTTAAGACAATATTGATGATATATCTAAAAATTACTATCATTATTATGAGATATGTAGTACCATTCATCAGCAAATTGTCTAAATATGCGTAACCCACAAGGCTATTACAGCATAATAAGAACAGTAGGTTACCGCATACCGCAGCATATTATAAAGAAAGCACGGTCGTCGCTCGCCGCTGAGCAGGGTGATAGAACTATCGCTTCCACAGCCCTCGTTTAATATGACCAGCATAACAGTATCCTCCGTTACTGATCCACGACTGTCATGGTTGTCTGAGAATACTGGTTCAACAGCAACGAGTGCTTGGTTTGCATCGAGAAGTACGAGTAAGAGCAGCTGCGGCCGCAAGTGGATGGCGTACATGATGCTTTCGTGTTCGGGAAATGCAGCATTATGTCGCTTTTCTATCACAACTGGGATACATTGTGGCCGCAATTATGCAATTAGACATCCTTAGTTTTGCCATTTACTTTGCCGACTTTATGGAATATATGTAGATAAGCTATAAGTGGCATTAGGGAGAGTTAAGGTAATGAGTAATGTTGACATACATTTTTGTGTTCCATAGAAAGCAACGTTTCATCCTGAGCGTGTGAGGAAGCTGACTCGGGATGTAATTACAATTATTAATAAGTTGCTAAACGCGATTACAGTTTCCTCCATCAGCTTCCTTAATAAATATTATATGGTGTTTGTAATAACTGTGAACTGTGTTGTATAGTTTATCAAATTATGTCGTGACTAAGTAAAGTGGTCAAAGAATATGGGTCGGGTATCATTTTTCATAGAAAATACTGTAAATACGAGTATGCTGTTTGAAATAGATTTTTGGAATGTTTAAGGGATAAACGGAATACAATATAATATCAAAATGTATTGAAAATTTGAAATTTCCCTGATGTTTTCCATCGAATCCAAAAAACATGTAACTTTATCATAGTCATGATTAACAAGCCCCTTCATCCATACATTTTTGGCGTTTTTTTGCAACACTAATATCTTGCCTGCACCATTATCTAACGATCATTAAATGTTTTTCTTTTTAGAGGGTATGATTAATTCAGGAGTTTAAAATATTCTACCTATCCTATAAATATTTAAAACTCTTTTTGAAATCGACCCGTTTGCAGTATATTCTATGAAAAATTACACCCGCATCCGTATTCTTTGACAGCGAGTGTAGTTTAACGTATAAAAAATATATACTCACTTGCAGACATTGTGAATACTCCTTAGGGAACTTCTAATTGAATCAATTTATTCGTAAATCAACATTAGCTTTCCCTCTTTGTACCGTCTCATCAATTCCTTAATCTTTGTACTAGTTTAATAATTGATATTCAAATCCTCTTATCATTACAGTCTAAATTGCTTCGTGTTAAAAGTGTTATGGCGACTAGATTCGTTATATTAAAATTAAGTACAATAAATTAGTGCGTGATCATGTAATCTTGAGGGATTCATGAATATTCGCGGTATCGTGTATGGGTCGGTGGTCGGTGGTCACATGGTGAGCGTGCGCGCGTCGGCCCTTCCTGCGGCGGCGGCTGCCCGGCCGGTCCTGAAAAGATAAAAAATATAAAGTTAACCAAACGCAGATATAAAAAAAACGGCCAAGAGCATGACGGCCATGCTCAGTGTAGGGTTCCGTAGTTATGCAAAAACGGCTTATGTTCGGCACGGATTACGATCGAAATAGTTTTATTTTAAGTATTTATGATTTTTTTCATATTTTTTGGACCTACGAATCAAAAGTTAGAATGTTAGTTAATGTTAGTTCAATGATACCACACTAGGATTACACAATAAAAAAAATCATCCCCACTTCACCAGTTGGGGAGGTACCCGAAAAAACCCGGGTTCCGTTTTTGCCATTTTGGCTACGAACCCTAAAAACATCAACAAAAATGTATGTATAGTGGTACCTTTCTTGGTCTGAAAACATAAGATAGCGTCATAACGTTAACTATGGTATGTTTTTGTATTCTAGCCATTTTATCCGCAACTCAACTTCAAACGTGCCTATTTTGCTTGGTCCCAACGCTGGCCCAGTACTAGTTGGGGACTTCACATACACCCTTGATTTTTTTCGCAGGTGTATGCAGATTTCCTCACGATGTTTTCTTTCACAGTAAAGCACTTGTGAATATCAAATATGGTACCTACTATGGTATATGAACAACAACAAGCACTCGGAATTTGTGTCTCCGAATTTACACAAATATACATTATTAATGAAAGTAGTGAAAACATAGCTTTTTTTTTAAAAAACAACACACAAATACGTATGAATCGCCCCACCCAAATATATGTTTACCTAAAAATGTGTGTCATACGAGAAAAGTTTGTCACATTGTATTTAAATCGCAATTTGCTCAAACAAATGAATGATATACGAAACATAGTTTCTAACAAAATATTTTAAATTTCGGAACAGGACTTTCACCGAAAATCCGATTGTTTCCACGGTGGTCCCACGTAACATCCATCTAATGGAAAGCGGCGGGTGTTTTCCTTCGCAGTTTAACGCCGATCTGCAGATTTACACGAGCGAGCCGTCGATCAGCCATGAGATGAGACCATAGTTAGTCACTTTTTCGATTCTCTCTCGGAGAGATTCATAGAATAGGAATGTATGGACAATATTTATGACTTATCTACTACAAAACAATAAAACTGCTTAGCTGTTAGCTGAACTAAATATGATAGTAATAAATAATGAACGAAAGTAGAGAAGAATTACGGAAATCTGAAGTATTAGTAGGCGGTAAGTACGTAAGTAAGTAGTTACGGCGAGACTATAAATTTATAGAATTTATCAAACTGGATTAAATATGACTTCAATGTAAGTGGCGTTGGAACCGGACATCCACAGTCACGCCGCGCCGCACTAATCCAGCTGAACGTCTCGTGGCGTAGACATTTTCTTTTTTCGTCTTATTCATATTTTTTCTGGAGAAACAATCAGGAATAAATCGACATAAGAAACAAATCTACAATTCAATTGTGTCTAGTCAATATACGTTGGATGGGTATATATATATATATTATATAGGTATTTAGTTCATATCCTTAGAAGTTCTCAATAGAAAGTCAAGTCACGCTATACTCGTACTAGTTACAACTATGATTCAAGAAGTTTAGTCTTATTCCTAGCAATTTAAAATTAATTGTAGTCGGTTTAAGACATGTTTACGAAGATTTGAAAAACATGAAATAGAAATAAATATATTTTTTATCGTACTGGCCTCATGAGAAACATTTATCAAACTTACATTTTCTGCACTGTTAACACGTTCGCCTCCGGTACTGTTTCTCTAAGTACTAATACTAAACCGATCGAAATAATTGACACGCATGTGTGACCGAAATCATTGTATGTACTTCTATAGCGACACACAACGTTTGTGTCAAAAATGTTCGTATTTATAATATGGCACTGGCATAGGAGTAAGAACATGGTTTATGCTACTGGCATAGGGATAAAGTTATTTTGAAAACATGTGTGTCATTGGCATAGGAGTCAGATTTTATTGATCACAGACATTGTATCCCGGTGACGTGTTGATGTCTATGTACGGACTCAATCTCAACAAAAAGTAAATTAGATACTAACTATATTCTACACTGCAGCACTGCAAAGCCTATTCTCTTCCTATTTTGTCAGCCTCCATAGCTTAGTTGATAGTGACCCTGCCTACGAAGCAGGAAGTTCCAACCCACTCGTAGCTTGGACCCGCTTCGTTGCAGTGCTGGAAGCACTCAAGATTAGGGTTTTTTAAGTGTTTATTACACGACTGCCCAAAAAAGGGGACTATTGTTTTCGAGGTGCATGTATGTGTGTGGTATTGGGTATGTACATAATATATAGTTAAGGAGGTTTTCGTACCCCAAAAATACGTAATGCTTCAACCGATGTGGATGTACGAGGTATCGTTAGAATCTTTATCCTAACGTGATTGTCATAGGCTTTATGACGACACATTGAAAACAATATGACGGTACGTATAGTACGGACAGTAGGTATTAGACCTACTCAATTTGGTCTGACTAAAAAAAAAGTAAGTAACTAGAGGCTACTAAAATGAAGGGCGAAAAGGCAGTTGTGTTTCTTGTCGTTGTATTTTGTATTGTTTCTTATACATATATAAGTGTATTTCAATGTTATTAACAACCTAATTGTAAAAAAAGTCATTACAAAGGAAAAAAAGCTATTCAAGGTTTCGTCTTGATTTGACCAGATGTCTCCAAGCCACGTCCAATGTCGGAACTCGGAACACGCTTGTTCGAAAGTTAAAAGCGTAACAATGATCGGATATTTTAATGGCATACCTATTGCGAAACCTGATCAGTCCGTAACATTCCTCGGAACCATTAGCACGAAGTGGTCATTCCCAGAACATGAGATCGATTGATTCAGCACCCATTACCCGGACCATGACCACAGCCATGACTGATGGGCCGGCATCAACTTTCACCCGCGGAAGCCTAGTTGCCGTCACTTACTAACACTTTGCGTCTCTTTAATCATAGTCTATGGTGACAAGCTCGTTGATACCGTCTTTCAAAGTGACACACCGAAAAGATCCAAGTGATTGGATCGGTGAGGCAAACATATTCAATTATTCACATAATGACACTCGCAACTAGCCTTAACAGTGACATGTTCAACTGATTAAAATCGTGACTGATGCCGAGAGAACAATGATCTATAATGAAGGGGTTATCTTGATTCGTTAAGTTTTGATTTAGTTGACTAGCCCTAAGCATGTCAACAAAAACGATGAATTAGCTTAGTAGTTTTAGCGTCAATCTAATCAAGAACTTGTGGTTAAGGCAGTCAGATGTTACACAATACACGATGAGTGGAACACATGAAGCCTTTTAAAAAGACAGTTGCGAATTGAGCAGCTGCGCATTCCCTCCATATATAAATATACCAAGACGCATATGAACGCAGGATATCAAGCATAACAAAGTCGTTTTCGAGACAGGTGCGTCTTCAAACACACTAAAACCTGTTCTAATATCGCCGGGTTGGCTCCTCTGCTCCCCGTTAGCTTGTTTTAACAACTCTTCCGGCCCTCAACATTTCCTGGATTTAGGGTTGGGGCATTAGAGTTCTGTTAATGTTAAAAAGGAAATCGTATATTTTTTCATTCCTGCAAAATATTTATTGAAACAAATAAATATATTGTCTTACAAAAATCTTAATAATTATCTTATTATACAATTATAATGATATCGTTGTCTTGAAAATTACCGAGAGTAATATGCTGATCATTTAGGTACCTATGTGATTCGGAATAAAAAAAACATACACAACTGGCGGTAACTACGAAATTCAATTTCAAATTTATAAGTTAAAGCCAAGAAAATGTATTTAATGTAGGTACTAATTCGTACCTTGCCACAGACGCGAAAGCCTAGACTAGTACTCGTTTGAAGCTCATATATTATCACTAGTATCATATTATCAATACGTAGGTATAGGTAAGTAATTAAATTTCTTTCATCGTATTGAATATTATTTTTCTACGGAACCTCGTGTACCAACAGCAAGACTGATATATACTTAGACTCTTTTATTTCTTTTAAATGATCTTTCCAAGAATAAAATGAACAAAACTAGAAATAGACGGGTGTGGTTTTAAAATAATTTGACTCTCTCTTTGACATTATTTGATAGATGAGAAACTAATTCCGAAATCATTAAGGTTTCACTCATTTCACAAAAATTATCCTACCTTTAGTTTTTACAACGACAGACAGAACACGGAGATCGAAGTTTTAAATTTGAGTAATCTACCATCCACAATATTGATTTCTATTTTGCGTTGCAAGTCATACCTATTAGCTGGATCTGGAGATGTGAAGGCTGCAGGATATTGGCAGTTATCTATTTCAAATTGAGTGAACTATGTTTACACCTTCATTCCTTAAATTGCTGATTGAAATAATCAAGTAAATACTAAATAGTGGACTGAGTAGTGATCAAGTGGCCTCAAGGCTCCTAACTTACGTTACAAATAATGTCATATACCATTCATCATCAGCCTATGATAGTCCACTGCAGGACGTAGGCCTCTCCTATTAATTATGCGTATAGACGCATTAGGAGGTAAATGCCCATAATCGCCACGCTGGGCCAAAATATACCATTAATCATTATTTAATCAAATATGTTTATTAACTATAGGGCCTCATAATATGACTAGGTGAATAGTCGAATATATATGGTAGGTACGAACGAATAATACGAACTTACTAAAATCTAGAAAAAAATATCATGTTGTGTGTGACTGAGTATATTTAAATACAGCTACATAATGTCATGTGGCGCCTTCATAGGATGTTGCATAAAATAGTTGGTTGAATATACCTCGCTCACAGCCTGGTGGGAGGTCAGATCTCGCTGTATTACTCCTACTCCTAACCATAAAACGACCCCGCGTCTTCCGAAAACGCCATTGCAATGCTAGCACCGTTACGTCATTCCGCTGGACAATGTCCTGTCGATAAATTTTCGCGTAAATGCGTAACGACAGATTGTGGTGCTGGCTTCGCGTTATGGATTTAACTGCTTCCTGCCGCCGGGGGCGGCTGTGTTCGAAAATATCTAATGGACGATAATAGATTGGCATTGGCCATATTTTTGTTGCATGACACCATAGTACGATTGAGTTGCCTTTAGGGTTGTAACTAAAACCTGTGAAGTAATATTATTTATTATGTTAGTATAATTCGTTTTTCGATAACTTCTATTCATATACAATTATACATATTTGAATAGGTCTATTGTTATAAATATTAGATGTCATATAGGTACCTCCTCCTCGGACATTAGGTGATCTTGGTCGTTTTTCTTTGGTATATGGCATCTAATATTTATAATTTATATATAATTAAGTAGTGTGACTACTGGGGAATAATTAAAATACCAATTCAAAATATTTAGTTAATAAATAATTTGCTTTGTATTTTCACAATACGTTCATTGTCTATTGTTGTCTGTTGTTTCAGGTTATTTGGCGTCTTTGATATTATTTAAAAATAGGTAAGGTAAGTACAGATCGATTCATAACGTGTGTGATTATAGATACAGCGGCCATACCGCGAAAAACGAAATTCGTAAATTTCGAGGATTTGTCTCTCTCACTCTAATGACGCCTGAAATTTGCGGATTTCGAAGTTTGCGATAGGGCCGCCAGGTTGGCATGACAGGTCGCATACACACAATAATATATATAAGGATATACTTAGTACAATGCATGGCATTGCATTCGCGTACCATAATGATCTAAAACTGTAAAAGGTTAATTCATATTGATAGGCCCACGTCCATACATATCTAGCCCCTGTAGATGTAGGTACCTTAGTTTATAAATGTGTAGTACCTAATGAGTAAACGATATTTAACGACCTGGCTTGCCAAGTCGTAATAATGTAATAACATACGTAGTTAATTAAAAAGATGTAATAAAAATATATTAATTAAAATAACGACTATACAGAGTGTTATGAATACCTACGTGAGATTTCACGTTCTCAACTTCCCCGTATGATGACTATAATAACCTAAAGCCATTAAGTGCTCTCGCAAAATATTGGTGGTGCGATAGTAATGGTGTGGTTTGATCGTGCAACTTCTCCAAACTTCATGCAACTTATAACATTCTGAATTGAAAGTCGTTCGCGATTACTTCCGCTATGAAAACTGTTTCCCAAAATTGTATTAAAATCATATTAAGATACAACAATAGGTCTTCATTACCATTACTCACCTATACACTAATTAAGTTCTAGCTTTAGCTAGATGTTCTACAAAGCAGCAGTAAAACGACAAATCAATTCGACGTCCAATTGAACCAGACCTTTTACCATACCAACTACCGATCAAACATTGACTTTCTAGCCGTTAACCCATAAAGCAGGGTGGCTCAAAGCCCTAGGTACAACAATTTAATCTGTCGACTAACGGTAAACGTATTGGAGTTAAAATTTATGGCCCCTAGATAATGGCCGCCTGCCTGTGTGTCGTGCGAGGCATTATAACCTATAACTGGCTCTGTGCTGCATAACACTCGCCAATATTATGCTCAATTGAATTATAATTTTCAAAGAGTTTATGTAACTTATGGGACTGTGCTGCATGACATGTATCGCCTGATCTTTAAATAACTACTTATTGTATAAGATTAACTACTGATAAACAATATTTTTTTAGACCTCTGCTCCGCCATTTTAGTTGATCGGAAACTAATGGATGAAGTATTTCGAGATATAACGTATCCATGTCATAAATATCATAGTGTAATTTCGACAGTTTATTTAATAAGATGATTAGCAAGACTCCTGAGCATGTCAACAAAGCCGCAATTAAATTTCAATTATGCGGATTAAAGCAAGTGGGCCCCGTGCTGGGAGAGTCATAACTACTGCGAATTCTCGAAAACGAGATACCGGCGAAGTTTAATCATTAAATAAAACATCCAACAAACTCTCTTCAAAAATAATGAATAGTAGTGTTGTAACCATGTTAGCGACAGGGATAAAAGATGCGCTATCGATAGCGTTAAACTCACAGCGCCAGCTCATGGTAAGCACAATACTGACAAAACCGAGCGAGAACAATACTGAACAAAACAGATAAAAGCTAAAATTGGTCAATAAGTTAGTGACTTATTCCGTTTCAAGGTCGTAGAAAGTAATAAACCCTATCAATCTCTGTTCCGTTACCGTGCGAAATCTGGACAATGCAAAAACAACTTTCCTTTAGAGAATAACCCAATGATTACCTACCAAATTAAATTTTAATTTGAAAATAATGATTAAAACAAAAGAGCAAGTGCGGACGTTTCGCGAATCGCAATACAAATGAGAGGTGATAGATTAGAAGAGGAACTGGCGAATCATTGTTTGCGAAAGGTAAGAGACATCAATCATGTTCGCCGACTGACTAATGATACGAGTACAAGTTGGAATTCGTGGCCGCACAGAACAATTTTAAACCAAGAATTAAGTATAGACAATACCCTCCATTACACCAAAAGAAAGAGCAATTGAAATTCTGAAATAGTACCTATTTGCGATTATGATTTTGTCAGTAGGTAAGAGATACCGAGCTCATTTCATTCATATACCTAATAAGCATAAAGCGCTTGCATACTACGAGTTATCTTATTAGTTATCGCATCACATTGAATCGCATCATCAAGTCTCTTTTCACTTTTCAATTTCTCGTCATTAGTGATTTGGCAGCCCGATAGAGGCACTGCACCCTTTGTGTGGCTGTCTTCCATACGATCAGACGATCACATGTTTGTCTGGCACGGCGACCGTAAGTTCCGCCTGATAACAATACGCCTTTCTCGCGATGGGCAGACAATGGGAAACGAAATATATATTTTTTAAGCAGTGCCTATGTGTCAGGTGCGGGTGGCACAAGTGCCGGGAGGTCTTCGCGTTTTTTTCACAAAAAAGTAATTTGAATTCGAGACAAAATCCTACTGTATCGATGTCACCTTTCGTCTTATCTTATTATTCTTGTACAAGTAGGTGACTTGTTGTAAACCTTTGCTACTTACAGTATTTACAAAATGTTTTTAAACAGACTGTAAGAGACCTATATGCCATACTCCTCTACAGAAATAATTATGCAATAAAATTCAAAAATATGGCTTAAATACTGAAGTTACGGTTATTGTCTAATGAATAAAGCATCCAACTAACTTTCTTACCAACCATTTGAAAACTTTGAGGAATCGGTCGTGTTTCCCGTTTCCGCCCATCCATCATAACATGCTCGGGCTGGGCTGGTTGATCATAATCGTGTAGAGAATTAGTCGGAGCACTTTAATTGGTGTTCATTATTTAACATCTTAATTTTTTGTTAAAAATATTGTTAGGTACAGGTAAAAATGTAATAACTAGTTATTATGCACAACCAAAAATTTTAAGTAAGCTATAATGATGATAACCGCTGCCGCCTGTGTCTCGGGCCGGCGGGGTTATCGGATCTGATAGCGTTAATTGTGACGATACTTTCATCAGCCACCATTCGATTAATGTTAATGAGCTATTTGTTGCGTATGGACTTTTGCCAATGTGAGAACAATGCACAGTGTAATGTACTGAATACGGAGCAGAGAAAGGCATGAAAAAAATATTTGGTAATTATGAACAGGTACAGTAGGCTTAGTTTTCCTTTTCCGATATCATAGACTTAGGGAATAGGGATATTAATTACAAACTTGGAAACAGTTCACTTTAAATACCCAGTCTGAAATAAGAACTAATAACAAGGTAGGTACAGTCGCCATCAGGACTCGCCTTAATTGCGATAACGATAGAGGCGTGTTTAGATATTTTTGAGCACTCCGAACGCTACGATATATCTGATGCCGAATGTACAACTACAATTCCTAATACAATACACTACATAGTATAAAACAAAGTCGCTGTCGCCGTCTGTCCGTCCCAATGTATGCTTAAATCTTTAAAACCACGCAACGGATTATGAAGTTTTTAAATAGATAGAGTGATTCAAGATGAAGGTTTTAGTGTCAGTAGTGTACCCGTGCTAAGCCGAGAGAGGTCGTTTAGTATAAAATGCGTCAAATTTAAATCTACAGGCTTTAAGGAGATTTCCTCGGTTCCTCAGTCCGGTATGACGGTTAGTATAACCAGTTTGAAAGAAGTTCTCTATTATTATCCGCGATGAAGTGTCATCGTACAAGTATGATAAGCAAGCACGCAACAAGCAGGCAACCCTGTACTGTATATGACAGGTAGCATCGTTCCTAACCGGCGCTATATCGCTCATCTGCAACTAATGAAAGTGAAACTGTTCTAATAAGACACGTGCACAGCGAGAACGCGTAATTAAATCATTATCGTGTTAAAATCGCTCACCAACACTATAACTCTACTTTGTATAACTTACTAATTTAGTTACGTGAAGTAGCGTTAAACTAATTTGGTATATTATGTTTTCTTACACGCGATAAAGAAAACAAAGCAGCATACTTCTAATGAAAAACCCATTGTTCTCATGCTTATAAAGTAGCATAATAGGTAAACAAAACAACATTATTATTAATGTATGTACCTATTATAGATAATGTAAGAGGTTGCTACCACTAACCAAACCTAGCTAATATCGGCACAGATATAATGAATTATCTTTTCCGATCCTATTTTCCCAGAAACGTACGAATTTATATTACTGCCATAATTAACCTAAATACGAGTATCACAGAAGCTACTTTATCCGGACAGCAATATAAAATGGAATGTCTCCGGGAAAATACGAAGGAAAGATTAATTTATATTTACTACTTGCCCACATCTGTAATTACTGTAATGAGACTAATGAGAAATTTTGAATATTTACACAATAATAATGATATCCTGCGCAGAGCTTTTATTAGTTCCTGTACACAGCTGACATCCTGTGGGCTTATTAGTTGAATCATTCTAGATTGGAATGTATGAAAAATTCGGCATAATTAATATAGAACTTTTAATGATGGGGATGTCTAGGCTCTAGATTGAAGTTTATTTTCATGAACCCTCCCCCCCCCCTCTCCCCCTCCCGCTTCACCCCTCCGCACCCCCGGAAATGTCTTAAAACGCGGGTTTTGTCAATTTTTTTGAAAACTATTCCAGTTACAGAAAAAGTGTAAAGGTATGAAATAATCCTTAATTAATGTACTATTGATTTTGTATACACATTAAGATGGTATTACTTATAGTATTTTCACAATATATCGAAAACGCTGGCGAGCGCTTTATCCTTGCGCTATATAAAGCCAGACCGGAAGAAACGCATTTAAACCATCATAGATTTGCTTGTTTCAACAAATTAGTGGGACAGGCTAAAACTGCAGTTCTTTTATCAAAATTGCCACCAACATCAGCTGGTGCTTCCCATCATTCTCGGCGCACATATCACCAGGTGCAAAGTTGGAAGAACAACGTTTTACCCCCCGAAGAATGGGGCTGGAAAAAAAATCTTACTGCTTATGTCCTATTTTAAATAGTGAGTCGCCAGCACCAGCCTTTATTTTAAAATTAATAATGTGCAACTGTAAAAAAGGCTGTGGAAAGCGATGTACCTGCGTAAAAGCCGGCTTGAGATGCACTACGACGTATACAAATTGTAGAGGACAGAGTTGTGTGAATAAAGTCGATCTGGAGTCGGACGACCTAATGTATTAGACAGTAGATGTTTAAAAGAAGATAAACCAAATTAGTTTTAATTATTTTTTTGTTTTATTTAACAACATTTTTCAGAAATAGCAGCTTATAATAAACTATTAGTAAAAAACATCACATAGAAGAAAGAGTGAAATCTCTTTTGATAATGAATACCTAACGCGTGATTACAAAAAAATGAGAATCATATCCCCTAGACCTCAAAATTAAACTAGTCACATAAATGACATAGTTTGTTCATGAACTTGTAGCGATATCTAAGAGGTTCTTAAAATTAGCTTTCTTAATTTTTTTAAGTATTTCCGTTTTTGACGAAATGGAGTTGAAAGAATAAACTGTAAAAAATGTCTTGGACATATTTAAATTTCAAACTTAGACATAGAAGAAACCTAAGTAATAGGAAAATTTCATTAATTAAAGTGTTTGCTTATCCTCTCCTTATAGAATCCTTACATCCCTGGCAACAGCTTACAGAAATGGTAACAGAAAATCAGCAAACATAATGACCAAGGAAAGACTAAGCAAACAGAATTGTAATTTTAATCATTATGATTCCACCAGCCCACGAGTTGCCATAAAAAAATTAAGTTTTTACATGGCTCCCATGCTTGTTGATGTTTTAAAAACATTGGTTTAGAATGTAGCAAGACGAAAAGAAAACCAGAATACATTGATCTGTAAAAATATTTTTTTCTTCACAGTCTTACTGGATGACTTGAAATTTTAGATAAAAATGGTTAATTTCATCAAGGAGTGGAAATCCAAAACCTCAAATATTTTTAACCATCTTGTTGTATGGGAGATTTTTTTGCATTAATGTATTAATTTAATATTTAAACAATTGGAAATTTGAAATTTTTGTGCAGTTATATAAATGGGTCAAAACATATGTACCCAAAAGAAAAAAAGAAGCCGTCCAACACTCTTGTCCAGACATTGGGTTTAGCATTTGACGAAAATCTTACCATGAACCGTATTTTAAATTCTATTAATGGTTTCGTAAATAGCCGTTACGTGTAAATAGCCTAAGGATATCCAATCATTAAAAATAATAAACAAGATATATTTTTTACGCCTCTGAATCAATTCTCATTTTTTTGTTATCACCAGTTATGTTCCCCGAAACATGTCGCGCGGAGTGACTAAAAATACGAAAGGGTTATCCGTAATTTGATTAATAGAAATACGCATGAACTATTATCATTACCAGTGATCGGATTAGGTAGTGCCATTTCGGGTGAATGACCTTAAACGTTATACTTAACATGGATAAGCCTCGGGATCCTGGGACTTATATTTTTTTACAGAACATTTTCTTGTTATGTCATAAATTGAAAAAACATGAAAAAAT
The DNA here is from genome assembly GCA_025490895.1 of Thaumatotibia leucotreta. Taxonomy (NCBI): domain Eukaryota; kingdom Metazoa; phylum Arthropoda; class Insecta; order Lepidoptera; family Tortricidae; genus Thaumatotibia; species Thaumatotibia leucotreta. Next base: position 12,570 of record JALPQI010003491.1, on the reverse strand, counting down.
TAAAGGATTTTTATTTTTTTGTAAATACATCTTTTATTTGATGTTTTTATAGCTTCTACTAACAGTAGTAGAAGCAAAACAATTATTAAAGAAAACTCTATGACTGCTCTACTTTAGACCACCAGAACCCCAGTCCAGTTAGAACGAAATCAAAGTCCAGTGAGATCGGCCAAAAGAGTCCCAATAAGAGCGTCTCAAAGTCCGATTGATTAAACCAATCATTTAACTACGAGTGTGAAAATAACAACTAGAAAAACATTAATAAAGGCACAGATTATTTTTTATTTATTAGGATATAATACTAACTACATACATTTTTTATGATAGTATCGTAAAACCACATTGGTTTGTCTCGATACCTCATATGACAAAATTAGCTATTGTGCAAAAATATCCTTAAAACCATGTTTGTTAAGTAAAATTGACGAATTTCTATCAATATCAAACTGAAAGTAAACAAAATAACTATAAAATTGTAAATTTTCGAACAAAAATTTTACTTTTCGTATTAAATGTCGGGCTTAGAAGTTATGTCCACACTAAGATAACGTACCGAAGTCCCGCGAAATGGCACTACCTAATCCGATCACTGATCATTACATTAATTTAAGTAAAGCATACGTACTTGCGCAATAAATTGCTACGTCGAGAATTAGTACCTACCTAGTACGTATTATATAATTATAACCATAAAAAAAAATCAAAGCATCATAGTTAGCTATGTCAAATTTACTAGTTTTGAAACAAATTATACCTTGTTTGAAAGATAAAACTCTATTCTTTCCCTTGCAATAAATATTAACGACCTATTTTTGCAATAATATAAATATTTTTATAAAAAAGTCCGACATACTATAAATAATAATAAATAATCAGTTTTGATGATGAATTGCACAAAAAATATAAGAGATATCGTTTTATTGTGTATCAATAATCGATAGAGAATTTATTGAGGATTATTTCATTCCTTCACCTTTTTTCTGTATCTCAAATAGTTTTCTTAGTATTAGTCAAAAACTGCATTTCAAGACCTTTCCGAGAACGCGAGGGGGTGAAGCGGGGTGGGGAGGGAGGGGGAGGGTTGTTGTAAATAAACTTCAATCTATAACCTACACATCCCAATCAATAAAAGTTCTATATTAATTATGCCGTTCAAAAAGCTAATTTTCTTCAACTATATCTCGAGCTCTGATATATCTCTCAGTGATATATTGGAGTGAACTTGATAGACTACTTTACGTATACCTACGTTAACGTTACTTATAGACTCATGGTACGGCTACACGAACACACAGGTCTAGCCCGTTACAACCGGACGGAATGACCCTCGTTCCTTGGAAGCTGTGGCCGTATCATGAGTTGGCAAGTATCCGTTACGTTAGTTTAAGTTCTACACGATACGTAAATGAAGCCATTGCGCTAGCTCCAATAAATAAATGCGAGCGCGATAGAATGCTTAACGTATCGAGTAAAACCTAACGTAAACAATACTTGATAACTCACGGCACGGCTACTGGGACGTGTTGATACTCTTATCCCAACTTTCAAGCACTTTGTCACCAGCTGGCTGTCGAAACAACCCAGAAATTCGTATTTGTCATGTCATCAGTCTCTTAGTCCACTGCTGGACGTAGACCTCTCCTATTAACTATGCGCATCGACGCATTATGAGGTAAATGACCAAAATCGCAACTCTGGGCGATCGCGGTAGTGTGTCCACTATGATGATCCTGCAGTAAATCATCAATCTTTTATGAAGGAAAATTCATTGACACTTGACACTTCAATCCCTTAGTCGACTCTTACGACACTCACGGGAAGATTTGGGGTGGTGACTATTGATTTTGTTTTGCTTTTATTTCGTTATATTTATTTATTATCTTTTTTACTGTAAATAAAATGTATTATCATTATCAACGTTAAAAATTGTAATATAAAAAATAAATTAAAATGAAATCTTCAGATCCGATTTGCTATACCTACGCAAAAAACTCGACCCCATTATCAATACCTACAAACACAATCTACTATTCTAACGCGCCGACGTGGTCCACGCGCAAGCAAATATAAAAAGAAGTAGTTCTCTATACAACCACAACTTCAGCTGCGTAAACCTAATTTAACCGAGTCAACAATAGAAAGAAAACGGGCCATAGAAAAGGTTTTAGAATCGTGTGTGTAAAGCAAATATAATCCAATCCACTAACATACTGACATAATACACTACACTACGCATATTATGAGCTGCGAGTCACCCGCTGTTATGTGGAGCAAATGTAGAGGCACATTATATAATCGCGCACTTCAGCACAACTTCAGCTTGAGCCTAGAAGCATCGTGTAATTTTACTAATTATTATGAAATTTATTTTCCCATCGGTTAGGTACCACTTTTGACTAGTGAGAACAAAAATTCCCATCTCTTAATACGAAAAAAATCGGTAGTCACAACTGAAAAAAAAACCTAGTAGTTGCTACCAATTAGTTTACCAATTACTAAAAGTAGCGAAATTTTAATTCCCATTTAGATACCTTAATTTAATAATAACTAGAAAGTAGTTTTTACTCCCTGCAAGGGTTTTATATGTAAATGAAAAAAAATTATGCAAATTTTAATACAACTTAACGATTAAGTAATGTTTGTTATTTACAGTCTTTACTAGAATACATAAGTTTAGAATGTGTTTATTACCCATTAGAATTTAGTTATATAAAACTCAAGAGACAGATTTCAAAACACATAAAATATATTTCCTATGAAAGCAATAAAAATGGTACTCATTAAGTCGGGAGGAATTCGAGAAATACTGAACTATTAAAGATGGACGTAATAGCCGTGCAACCTCATAGTAATGGTTCTATGATGGGACTGTGGAACCAAATAAAGGATGCGCGCGAGTCCGGCAGCCGACAATGGTGTAATTATGGCGTATGAAAGCGAGGAGGACGCCGTGAAATGTACAGGTGGATCGGAGTTGATACTAGTAAACCATTTCGTGGAACTGTCCAATGCCTGTGGTGGTAATTATCAGAAGATTGGTCGGTACCATTTTTAGACATATCTATATATTTTTTTTCTCAAACTTGCTACGGAATGTTGATGTTAATTACTTTAAATTAAACCCGGAAATACTATGTATCCGGTGTCATATGCTAGGATGATATATAAAGAGATTTCATGTATTTATTTCACACCTAGGACTGCAAACAAACTGTTTTTTCTTTTTGAAACGTCAAATTGTGACACTAGGTCTTGACATTCAGCCACAGAAAAAAAAAAACCTAAGAACTAATGTCTATACCACCAGGTAAAATGATACCTCAAACAGATTAAAAAAAAGAGTTCGGCGCGAATTTTTTTTTATGTTTTACGATACTGTACTATAATAGGTTTATTTACAAATCAAATACATACTTACCCCCTTATTCATAAACGTGTGCTAACTTAACAAGCCGCTAATAATTGTTTGTCCCTTTTCCTCTTATGTACACATTATTAAGACCGAAAGGGACAAACAATTATTAGCGGCTTGTTAAGTTAGCAGACGTTTATGAATAAGGGGGTTAGTATATAGTATGGTTGGGCGAAATCAGTTCATTTTTAGGGGTCGGAACTATAAAAAACTTTAACAAAACTTTAAAATTGACATTATGGGAACACTTTAGCCAAGAAAAATACGAATATTATTGAAAAATCTGTATCCAATTTTATTGCCTATCTCGGAATCTTCAACTTATAATGTATGGGTGTGTAGATATGTATATTGTATGGAATTAATGTGCTATGTCAAGTCCACTTGAGAAGTTTTGTTAAAGTTTTGCACCCATAGTTCCGACCTCTATTCATTTTATTTCATGGCAAGTTTGAGAAAAGCAATATACAAATCTCGGCGCCAATCAGGGTTACAGGCCGCGTATCCCTATCTGGCCTCAGTTCCTTCGGCCAGATATATCTACTTCGCCTGTAACGTTTCGTTTCCCGTCCTCTATAGTAATGTACTATTAAACCATAAATAGGTAGGTACTACACTTTTGAGCTTATTTAGTAAAATAGTCACACTTTATCGCTTAACATAGCGTAGATAAAGAGACTTAAACAAATTCCGTCTTGGTAAGTGTCTGGGACTTATTACTAAAAATGCTTTAATAAATTAATGACATTTTTAAGACCTATTAACATAGTAAAGATGTAATGTATGTATTGTCTTTTTCTTTCGTCCGAAACGTCTGAATTTATCTAAAAAGTTCTAAAAGTGTTTGATTATGAAACAATGCCATTTTTTAAGTTTGGTACACTTTTATTGTTTTCTACTGATGAACACTTGAACAGTATACTTAGAAATGTTCCATATGGTTCATGATGATCGGAATCTTTCGTTTCCGTTTCCCATTCCATTACAAGTTAATGTACCTAACCTAATCAATCATCTACTAGCTATAAAACTATAAATAATAAGTTCAGGGGTATTTTAATATAACTAACAAGAATTTTAATAAAAAATGTTACAACGTGATGACTGGTAATCAGCGAATGCTAGTGAATAATTTTAAATTTACAACTTTCGTCAAAACCAATGTGGGAAATCAATTAAGATGCCCATCTAGATAAAGTGGGAGAAGTCTCAAGCACCTTTCGTTTCTATTATTAATGTAATAAATAAAGTAGCCTAGAACTTTCTTTGTTTGTTTTATTTAATTTCCCTATTACACAACTTATAATAGGTAATAAATTGATACGCACAGGTAGTTTTAATTAAATTGGTAATTTATTATATAAATAAATAAGAAATAGATAAGCTCTAATTCCAATTTGGAACACGCTCTATCCAATTCACCAAGGTACAAGAGAATAACACTTGTAAAGCAAGACGAATCCCGACCGAAGGATGATCGACCAGGGACTAAAAAACAGTTTTTTATCTCTTATAATTCTTATACCGAGGATCGAGGAATGCAGAGCGCGATCCGCCCCGATTATAGGTGGACTCGGGATCTACTCATTTTTTGTTGTTAAACATGAGACGTGGAAAATCGTTTATATCTTTCACTTATGAGAATTCTAAATCTTCCAAGATAGATAATTAATAAGAATCCATTTGTTTTGAATGTATTTTATGTGCCGCTCCCGCATCGGTCTATTTAGTGATATCCGTATGTAAGTGCCAAACCCGAACGGACGCTGCTTGAATAATCTTTTATAGATATTCCAGGTCATGGCCAATGATGATGATTTTATGTTACATAACAAATATTGTAACACAGAAAACCAAAAATAAGTGATGCAAATATCCTGCAAGTATATAACCATATACTGTGGCAGAAGGACGATTTTTTGTCTTACCCCATTCAGAAAACTGTTTCATCTTACCCCAACGTAACATGTAGGTAAATTATTAGGTATTAGGTTATTGCACTGAGTTCTTGATTCATGTGTTTACATTTCTCGCCAATGACATACACTGGTAAGCAAAGTTGTCGCAGACACACGAAAGAAAGCGAGAGGATATGTCAGGGAATTTCTCTTTGACAAGCACAAACACTGGCACTCATTACGATTATTAGTGTAGATAAAGTCATGGCCATGCGCAATATGCGCATACCAGTGCAATACTTCAGCCAACTTGTAGTATTATTGTCTAGCACTAGATTAGCTGCAGATTAGTGCAGATAATGATTACCTTTTTGCACACATTAAGACAGTTCTAATAGCCATTTCATTTTAGATACCTTTCAAAGACGTCCGTGCGTGTTTCGTTTTGTCTAAATCATTTTAGTACGATAAAATCTAACTTGAACTTCCAATACACACGTATGTGCTTCTATGCGTTACGTTACGAGCCATAGTAACCATGGAATGGTCATTTAGGCCATTTATCATAATGGTGATCAGATAAGATATAAGATCAATGAGCATAATATATATAACTTAATTAAAGCCCAATAATGAATTGATGGTGCAAGTACAGATAACTGTTTCAATATCGGCATTATCTGGTTCGTAATATTGATCGGCTCTGTTTTATAATATGGAACGACATGACAGAGATATAAATATGACAACCAAATACTTTCTCAAAATGTTCTTCGTATCTATAACTGTAATATTAAGTCACGGGCGTGCAGTGTATGTATGTAATCGAGTATAAGTTACAGCATCAATTATAAAAACACGCTCTCTTCTAAATTAACAATAAGGCCTGTTCGAAAAGGTCAAACGACACAGCCTAATGGATACGTTGAGAACTCTTACCAGCATATATAGAAGTAACAAATATATCCCAATTAAATTTGAAAACACGAGCCAATTGGACTATTGATACAGGTATAGGTACCTCCATTTCCAACGCGAGAAAGATGTTTAGTGCGACATACCTAATATATATATATCAATAACTCAATCCTATTTTAGATAGGTAATCATTAATTCACATTCGTTCACAGAAATTCTTGTTTATTTATATCACAATACATATTAATTTGTGACGGCTGCAATTGAGACGTGGATGGGCCCTTGGTCATCCGAAACCAAGAAGTTTAATATTTTTTTATAAAAGATATGTTGGTCCGGCTAATAGGCATCTCAGGCGACTACAGGGCAGGCGCTTTCTTTGCCCAGCCTGGCGGTACAAAGAGGAAACGCAGGTATTGTTGCCACCATACCTGTTGGGGACGAGTTTGGGGATTTTTTTTATACTTAGTTTTATAATTAAATTTCTGATTAAGTTTTATGTTACGTTTGTACCTATTTATGTGATATTTTGTAGTTTGATTCCATTTGTTAATAAAGTTTAATTGACATTCATAAGTATACCTACTATGTTCATATTGTATATTTTGCGGATACTCATTTCAAATACGTATCTATCTACCATGTCAAGTATAAATACCAATACTAACTGGATGGTATTACGGAAAGGAATTAATTAAATTACTAAAATATGATTTATGATTGATTGATGTCTACTGTACTACTTATTCCTATACACACATAGGATATAGTATACAACTATATACATATAATAATAGCTGTAACTACTCACATGTCAAAGTGATTTCATTTGGTTAATGATATAAGAATGCTATACGTTACGTACCTTATATTACCGATTGATTTATAAACCAAACCTCAACTGTAGTTATTTCAATGTCAGTGACGAGGCAGCCTGCATCTCTCATTTCTCTACACATTCATATTATATTAGGTATTAACTAGAAAGTACACATTTATCACCCAACATTAAATTGCCATAATTAGGCTACTAGTTGCCGCATAATTACAATCTGAGGAAAATAATTAATGCTTACGTCGGCTATTATTTTTAATAGCCGATTATGATGATGGATGCACGAAGGGAATACAAGTTGTCGTGGAACCTTTGAAGTAGATTACATCACAAACACATCGAAAGCATGTAATTGCTGCCTTACTAGGCCGTGTCAAGATATAAAATGGACTGTATTTATTTTATTGTATGTTTAATTGAACGAGTGTTAGGTGCGTCACAACATTTATCTTTTTGAATTAGCATTCTACTAGTCACGCTCTCGCTCTCTACGCTCTGATATGACTTTGTCACTGCATTTTGACTTTATGACACTCCTCCTGTCTTACTCATTCAATGTATGTATACATGTATACATTGAATAAGTAAGCACACGAAACATTTATTGACAACATGAAAAATAATTTTATTTTATACGTCATTTTCAAGAAAATAGTTATATTTAAAAACGGGACAAACAGATGCAAATCGCAACGACATCAGTTCAAAATTAACATTCTTTTAATAGGAAATGATAAAAAGCTTACACAAATCGAATAAGTTAATGTCCTGTCATTAATTTAACTTTCTCAGTCATTCAGAGATTGCAATCTTCTGTACGTCGATGTTGCTTCCGGCTGGGTTCAATATTGATAAGCCGATACCGAATTTCATTCGTTTATTAGATGAGGATCTTTATTTATATGTCCATAGGTATAGTTTTTAGTTTAATTAATTTAATTTAGATATGTTTAAATTGCCACTTCAGTTTAGCGATTCGGAGAGCTATTTCGGTTACTTTGGTTCTGCTGCGGATGGTCTCATTTTTAATCCGATCACGCAGAGAGACTCCTAGCATAGCCCTCTTTATAATGTGGGCGGGGCACATTGCGCGTAGAACCGATGGCCGTTGGGGCGGGAAGGTTCTTGAGTGGCGGCCACGTACCGGAAGACGTAGCGTGGGTAGGCCCCCCACAAGGTGGACCGATGACCTGGTGAAGGTCGCAGGAGTCCACTGGAAGCGGGTGGCGCAGGACCGGTCATTGTGGCAATCTTTGGGGGAGGCCTATGTTCAGCAGTGGACGTCTTTCGGCTGATGTGATGATGATGATGATGATGTTTAAATTAATTAATTATGTATTAATTAATTTATTATTAATTTATTATGTTTGTATTAATTAATTTAGATATGTTTGACTTAGGTCATCAGGGTGACGAGTATTTGGGGTGACGAGGTGTGCAGGACATTTTACTCGTTCACTCGAGCGTCTTCAGGCCTTCTGCATTCCTTATCCTCACTCAGCTTTGCTTATATGCTTATTTATAAAGTGGTCTGTATTTAAACAATCAATTTACTCAAAAGACCAGGGGCCTATTTCTCGAAAGCTTGTAACTTGTAATACAAGTGGCAGTCTCTTTTTGACACTATTAATTAGGTAAGGACTTCCGCTTGTATTACAAGTTACAAGCTTTTGAGAAATAGGCCTCTGTTGTAGAGGAAACCGCGCATCGTCGGTGAATCTAAGGCTCCTCCCACACAAGACACACGCCGCTGTCACGAGCAGACTGAGGTGAAAACATAAATAACTGTCATCTCTACACGCCCAAGTATCGCTGCACGATCAGCCTTAGGAAAAAACCATTTAGATGCTGATCTGTACCGAGTTGTCAGTACTATGTTATACAATTACGGTTTTTCTGTATTTAAGTATCTATATGTATCTATCTATTATATATATCGTCGCCTGGTACCCAGTGGGTACTACCCACGTTACAAGCCTTAATTGAGCTTACCGTGGGACTAGGTCGATTTGTGTAAGATGTCCCAAGATATTTATTTATTTATTTATTTATCTTTCTAAGATGCAATGATCATACTAGTTCATATCTAAAGATTTAAAAAGCAAACCTCCGTAGCTTAGTCAATCTTACTGCACATCCTGGGTTCAAAATACCGGTAAAGACATAACTGGCTATCAGTTTCAGTTATATCACAAATATGTATTCCTAATACAAGTTGTTTTCCTATGTCTCCATATTCTTATAAATTCAACATTACTATTAAATATGTATATTTATGCACATTGCTTACTACCCACAACATAACGCTTCTGTATTAGAACTATCTACTTACATTTAACAGAACATTGATTTGTTTTTAATATCGATTTCTACTTACTTTTTATTGAAGTCCGCAAAAATAACCAAGCAGCTAATTAGGAAAAACGTATTATGTTGTAGTACCTACCACGTATTATTGTTATACACTTTATACAGGGTGTTCGCGAGCATTGCAAGAGATTTTAATGATGTATTCCAGACGATATTTTAGTTTTCATGTTATATAAAATTAATAGAGATAATCAAACTTTCGAAACAAGCTCTTCATCGTAACTCGTCTTAAAACTTATTTTTTGATTACAATGCTACCAGAATGTGTACTAATATTACCTACCATACCATATACCTAGAAATCTAAAACAAGGAAACATAAACATAGAAAAAACCCATCGTATTAATTTTGTTACTGGTTTGATTTTGAAAAGATTTAAAAAAAAGTGTAAAAGTTTTTTTTACGTTTGACATTACGAGTACGTCACATATTTTTTTGTAGTTTATTTTGACTATCAGAATGCATGGTTAAAATCTCTCGCAATGCTCGCTAGCACCCTGTATAGGTATTACAACATACAATACGTGTTGATAACCGCCACAAACGCATGTTGCATCTGCATACTTATGGTGCGTATCATTAATAACGTTTGCAATCAAAGTGATTAAGTAAGAACCCATAAATTATCATTTACTTCAGTAGACATTTACATGTTTTACACTAATTTCTTAAGTCATCTAAATCAGGTCCTTTCTATATAATGGTAATTATGCTAGAACTAACTATATCCCCAGGATATTGTTCCAACACAATCGCCTGGGTCGCGTTTTATAAAGTTACATTTTACAATTTCACTGTTTGCCTCTCTAACACACGCACATATTGGCTAGAAAGAGAGGCAAACAGCGAATTTGTAAATTGTAACTTTATAAAATGCGACCCTGGTATAATCAACAACTTGTCAAAAGTTGGCAATCAACCGGATGTCACTGAATTTCACATTTCACAAAATTGAGGCCGGAAAACACTCTCGTCGCTGTTGACTTTGACATGACAGTATCTTTTGTCGGACTACTATTAAAGGTTTAGAGTGTACAGAAACCGAAAGTGAAAACAGATGATAATATTCATTGAACGTTGAAGGGTTTTAGTCAAATTAACGGACATTGACATATCGTCGGGGATAGTGCAATACCGCGTAACTAACAAATTCAATTAGGTTCAATTTGAGTGTCAATTGTTTGATATTTGAACACTATCTGCTTTAGTAGTTACGCGGTATTGCACTATCTCCGACGATATGCGTTAATTTGTATTTCACCCGTATGAATATTTAAAATTAAATGTTAATCTATGGGTATAATGATCAAATTAATTAAATCACTGACTGACTGAAAGAAATCACTCTAGGAAGAATAAAGAAAATTGCATAGCTACTCTACTTAATGAAAATAGTACTCGTTTACTATATAAACAGATTTAGCTAGTCAATACGACAATACGCTAAGTGGTCGTAAGTACCTACCTAATTAAGTTATTGAATATATCTACCATAACATAATACAAAGCTACGACCATCAGCACGATAAGCCAAAATGAATGATGGTAGTTCTTCTGTCTTGCTAGTCTACCCTCATTCATCGTTGTTGCTCGCAACTAGTTTTTGACAATTCAAATTTCCAACCCCGAAATCTAAGACACGCGATGCCACGTGTTGGAGTGAAATTTGTAACTACAAAAGGATGCGCTGTAGAACAGAAAATGTCTCCTGTTTTAGTTGAACAAACTATATCATAACTGCGAACACGCGACGGCAACATTTGTCGAATCGCAAATGAGTTCACTCGAGGATCAAGGCAACGAGTTTGAAATCGATTCTCCATGCTAATACCAGCGGGCAAGACGACGCTAAATCGGTATTCGAATGTAAATGTGTAAAATCAATGTTATGGTGGACGCTGTGACAAGACCATTTCTAGACTATTTTACATAAATCAATTTTTATAAATATTGAACACGTCGATAACGATAAGTTTAATATGTCTAAAATGTATGTAATTGTATTAGGGAATAACTTTATCAGTACAAAGACTTTTTATTTCCATGTTCCGAGTATAATTATAACTGTAATTATATAGAACAGACAATGTACCTACTACCTACCTATTACATATTAACATCTACGTGACCAAATTGACGGTATCTTTAAACAATCACACATTTTTAACACTTACACAACCCTTTAATTGACCAATTACATTTGAAGCTTACGCAATTATCAATAAAAGATAGCCGATTAAGAACTACGGACATGTTTGGCTGCTATGAAGATGTTTCGTACACAAGTAACAACCATCTTGTATTACACCGGGAAACGTACACAATACAACAAGCTGTGTCATTTCGTTAATTGGTGTCAATCTTACGTGATTCGTGCGTAAAAATAGTGTACCGAATACTTAGGTTCGTCACCAAGTAACGAGGTAAAATAACGTAACAACATAATATATTACGTATGTAAGTGTGATTCATGAATGTGCATTGTTCTGGAGAAAAGACAGGAATAAGAAAATAAATATAATTTAGCAAGAGCAATTAAGTTAGAAGACTGTTCTCTGAAGTCGCTTCAAGTATAATCCATTGATGACTTTTGACCACAATATGTCAAAAAGTTTTTGGACACTCGAGTATCCGATAACACCAGTGTAACAATTTGTTCGAATAAGTAAGTTTGGGCAAAAAAATTAATATGATAAACAGATCAATTTCATCAATCAAAAATCTCTATCAGAGCACGCCTACGTTTCCTATAAAGCAAAAGTTAGCGTGTCACCGAACACGCATACAAGCGATGAATCATTGACCACAGATGAGGCAACAATGCAGCGGCCCGCGCTGCTGACAACATAATAGACACAAGATTTATCCCTGCTGCTATGTTGACAATTGATAAATACTAAACGAATTTGAATTTATTAGACACGAAAGAAAATAATGTTTGAAATGGATACCTTCTCTCCGGTTTGGGAAGCTGGAAAAACATGATTGGTTTGTCAGTGTGGAATAATTATACCAAAATTACAGAAGGTAAAAGGGATCTTTGTATGCCATGTTATAATAATTGCATTTAACATTTATGTTTTTTTATATATGTGCAATGACTCTTAATAAGATCTGACATTACTTATATCATCTT
>JALPQI010003490.1:0-63534 GCA_025490895.1 Thaumatotibia leucotreta | reverse complement strand
CATGAAGTGAGGAATCTAAAAAAAATTTTTTGACGTCAAGGTTTGGACCACCCTGTATATTGGTTCAGCTTACCAACATCGTAGCCGTTCGCTGCCTTATTGGCAGTGAACGCGTCCCATAACGCTTTCTGAATTTCTAACGCTTCTTTGTCATTTTCTGTGGCCTGAAATGTTTATGACTTGTTTTACAGGTTGAAAATATTTTTTAGGGTAGTACTAGATTTCGTGTTGCTATGTGAAAATGGTCTTAAGAGTCTTTCCCTCGATTTTGGAGAAGGTGAAGTTTGCAGCTGTAGGGAAAAATACGGGGTTCAGCGAAATTTGTGCTGGCAAATTGAACCCATCACTAAGATAAAAACAACAATAAAAAGTAGCATTGATTTAAGTATTTTGATACAAGTTGGACTTCGATGCTTCTGCGTTTGCTATGTACAGTCAACACATGGGAATGTTGAGCCACTTGGCAATGGATGCAATTTGGTCGTGTAATATTATGGGTTCGGTATTTTTCGTTAGTAGGCACGATGGCGACATGACCGATGTTCCCCGATGATATGTCAGTCAAATACGAATCTATGTTGCGTCAAAATTTCAGTGTGTCAAAACTAGTTGAAATAATAAAAATTTCTTCGTCTACGAGAATTAAGGGCAATTATTAGACGCTAGATGTCGTTGTTCCTAGAGGAAACTGGATAACAACAGTTCTTCATAGATTTGTCTAAAATCGTTTAGTAATTTATTCGTTTTTGCTTCAAATCGAAAGCCATGATTTATCTGATATTAATAGGCGAGGTATTTTTTCCATCCATATTTATATAAATAGGCATGTTATCGATCAATTTTAAATTATTTTTTTCATTGACAGAGACAAATGCTATTGCTGTCTTTATTATCATTCGTTACAGCTCAGTTGACGTTAGTTGAAAACTTATGTAATGTAACCTTTGTAGAAATATATGGTAGGTAACCTTTGACAATCTACCCATAATCCTATAATCTGTCAGTAGCCATAAAAATGTATAATAGAAACTTGATAGTTTCTGACTGAAATTCTAACTTTGAGAAAATACCTGTCAGTGCCAGCCATTAAAAGGAAAGTGAACGAAATTACCATCAGTATGCTTAGCACAGGATTGGCGCGACAGTATCTCGCCGCGAGATAGACTATCCGACCCTCTTTTGTTAATATAGCTAGTAAAGGACGGGAGATCTATCTCGCAGCGACATACTGTCGCACCATTCATGTGCTAAGCGTACTGGGCTCTGAAGTTGGATTGACGTCTCCAGGTCTAAAGCGGATGTTATAACGTAACTATAGTAACGTCAGCTTCCGGAAAAATAGCGAACAATCATTGGTTAAACATTTTTGTTATTACGTAACCATGGTAATGTCACCTTCTGAAGAATACGCGAGCGGTCATTGGCTAACCGTAGCAACGACCGCCCCATTGGTCAGCAGAGTTCGGCCGAAGTCGTGATACCAGCCCCATAAGAGTTCGGAACCCGATTTGTATTATTCTACCAAGTTGCGAACAGTGGCAAGTGGCTCAACAATCCCGTGTGGTGACTGTACCTACAGTTCATCTAAATTAGCAAGTAAAACGAAGGGACAGCCCGTGTAACCGAGAATATGATAGATAGATAGATAAAGACTTTATTAAATTTTCTTAACTAACATGGTAGGTATAAAACAGAGAAATCAACAAAAAAAAGGCATGCCACAAGGCATGCAACTTAAAGCTAACTTGCAGAAGAATTAAAAACCAAAAAAAAGATTAAGTTATTTTAACCATGTGGCCATGATAGGCACTGGTTCAGCATATTGATGCGGCAAGCCACATCCCTTATATATAGATAATAGATATGCAATCAAATTCACTAAGAAACGTGGCCGTGTGGTGACGGCAGTAAGAATACATTTGTCACCACCTCATCTCCTCCTGCGGGTGTCGTAAGAGTCGACTAAGGGATTGAATTGTCACTGACCATTATTTGATAAAAAAAATGATGATGGGCAGCAGCGTCATCATAGTGGACACATTACTGCGATCGCCAATCCGCTTGCCCAGCGAGGCGATTATGGGCATTTACCTCCTAATGCGTCTATACGCATAGTTAATAGGAGTGGCCTACGTCCAGCAGTGGACTATGATAGGCTGATGATGTATGTATGTGATGTAAGAAACGTGGTGTCCTTGTGGTGTATACTATTTACCTTTATCCTGGGTGGCGTAGGAGGCGGCAGCGCGCATATTCGCACGGCAGTGCCGCTCGCAATCGCCATCACGCAGCGCTCGCCCACCGCGACTTGGGTTTGTAACGAGAAGAGAGCATTCGCACCCTGAAACAATTGCATTTAGAGACAAGACGTAAAGGGCAGGAGATTAATGATTATACATCATTTTATACTATTTATGCTACACCGGTGACACCGCTACCTGCTCAGTATACCTTTGTATTCGTTCAAATGGTCTATCAAACGCCGCACGGTCGCATTTGTTCAAGCGGAACCGTATTTTGCGGAATCCCGTTTCAGTCTATTCTGTATTTGAAAAGCTCAAGGCTGTTGCCGATGCATTGATATTGGCATTAATGACATGGCGGTCATAAAGAATGACGCTTTAATTTGCTCACACCATTAAATCCAGTCTTAATCTCAGTTCTTTTGTTGACACCGACTTCCTAGGTTTCAAGAGCCGAATTGAAAGGGAAATGATAATGTTTGGCCTCGATCCTGGATTCGCAGGTGTACTAACAGCAACGTATGCAGCTCGTACTCAAAGAAGGGCAGCTTGCTCAAGCCGCAACGGCTGAGAGGGATACAGCTGCGCTGTAGGCGACTAGACTGTCTCTTGCGAGCAGGACTGCCAAGACACGAGCGTCTGTTAGTTAACGCTACGGATATCACCAACCTACATCCTTAGCTTGGCAAACAGCAGCTTATGCAGCTCGTACTCGAAGAAGAGTCAGCTTGCTCAAGCCGTAACGGCTGAATGCGCGCGATAGGCGACTAGACTGTCTAGCTTGACTGCTAAGACTCGAGAACGTCTTGTGTTAGTTACCGCTACGGTTATCATCAACCTGCATCCTTAGCTTGGCTAGCAGCAGCTTATGCAGTTAGTACTCAAAGAAAGGTAGCTTGCTCAAGCCGAAACAGCTGTAGGCAACCAGACTGTCTCTTGCGAGCAGGACTGCTAAGACATTAGCGTCTGTGTTAGTTACCGCTGCGGATATCACCAACCTGCATCCTTAGCTTGGCTAGCAGAAGCTTATGCAGCTCGTACTCCAGGAAGGGCAGCTGATCGGAGATGTCCCGGGCCCCGGGCTCGGCTTGAGGCGGCGCCCGTCTTGCCCGAGCCGCCACGGCGGTGAGAGGTACTGCTGTAGGCGACTAGACTGTCTCTTGACAGCAGGACTGCTAAGACACGAGCATCTGTTAGTTACCTCTGCGGATGTCACTAACCTGCATCCTTAGCTTGGCTAGCAGTAGCTTATGCAGCTCGTACTCCAGGAAGGGCAGCTGGTCGGAGATGTCCCGGGCCCCGGGCTCGGCTTGAGGCGGCGCCCGTCTTGCCCGAGCCGCCACGGCGGTGAGGGGTACTGCTGTAGGCGACTAGACTGTTTCTTGCAAGCAGGACTAATAAGACATGAGAGTCTGTTAGTTACCGCTACGGATATCACGAACCTGCATCCTTAACTTGGCTAACAAGCAGCTTATGCAGCTCGTACTCAAAGAAGAGTTAACTTGCTCAAGTCGCAACGACTGAGAGTACGCGATAGGCGACTAGACTGTCTAGCTTAGCGAGGACTGCTAAGACACGAGCGTCTTTTAGTTACCGCTACGGATATCACGAACCTGCATCCTTAGCTTGGCTAACAGCAGCTTATGCAGCTCATACTCAAAGAAGGGCAGCTTGCTCAAGCCGAAACAGCTGTAGGTAACTAGACTGTCTCTTGCGAGCAGGATTGCTAAGACACGAGCGTCTGTTAGTTACCGCTACGGATATCACGAACCTGCATCCTTAGCTTGGCTAGCAGTAGCTTATGCAGCTCGTACTCCAGGAAGGGCAGCTGGTCGGAGATGTCCCGGGCCCCGGGCTCGGCTTGAGGCGGCGCCCGTCTTGCCCGAGCCGCCACGGCGGTGAGGGGTACTGCTGTAGGCGATTAGACTGTTTCTTGCGAGCAGGACTGCTAAGACACAAGCGTCTGTTAGTTACCGCTACGGATATCACCAACCTGCATCCTTAGCTTGGCTAGCAGCAGCTTATGCAGCTCGTACTCCAGGAAGGGCAGCTGGTCGGAGATGTCCCGGGCCCCGGGCTCGGCTTGAGGCGGCGCCCGTCTTGCCCGAGCCGCCACGGCGGTGAGGGGTACTGCTGTAGGCGACTAGACTGTCTCTTGCGAGCAGGACTGCTAAGACACGAACGTCTGTTAGTTACCGCTTTTTTTTATGTTGTCACAACAAAGTGGCTCCACTCCACCTGATCATAAGTGAAAAGTAGAACCCAAATTGCGGCGGCAACGAACATGAGACAATCAGTAAGTAACCTGTTAGTTGCCACCGCCTTGCTGGCCCGCTAGATGCTTCTACGGATATCACGAACCTGCATCCTTAGCTTGGCTAACAGCAGCTTATGCAGCTCGTACTCCAGGAAGGGCAGCTGGTCGGAGATGTCCCGGGCCCCGGGCTCGGCTTGAGGCGGCGCCCGTCTTGCCCGAGCCGCCACGGCGGTGAGGGGTACTGCTGTAGGCGACTAGACTGTCTCTTGCGAGCAGGACTGCTAAGACACGAACGTCTGTTAGTTACCGCTTTTTTTTATGTTGTCACAACAAAGTGGCTCCACTCCACCTGATCATAAGTGAAAAGTAGAACCCAAATTGCGGCGGCAACGAACATGAGACAATCAGTAAGTAACCTGTTAGTTGCCACCGCCTTGCTGGCCCGCTAGATGCTTCTACGGATATCACGAACCTGCATCCTTAGCTTGGCTAACAGCAGCTTATGCAGCTCGTACTCCAGGAAGGGCAGCTGGTCGGAGATGTCCCGGGCCCCGGGCTCGGCTTGAGGCGGCGCCAGTCTTGCACGAGCCGCCACGGCGGTGAGGGGTACTGCTGTAGGCGACTAGACTGTCTCTTGCGAGCAGGACTACTAAGACACCAGCGTCTGTTAGTTACCGCTACGGATATCACGAACCTGCATCCTTAGCTTGGCTAGCAGTAGCTTATGCAGCTCGTACTCCAGGAAGGGCAGCTGGTCGGAGATGTCCCGGGCCCCGGGCTCGGCTTGAGGCGGCGCCCGTCTTGCCCGAGCCGCCACGGCGGTGAGGGGTACTGCTGTAGGCGACTAGACTGTTTCTTGCGAGCAGGACTGCTAAGACACAAACGTCTGTTAGTTACCGCTACGGATATTACGAACCTGCATCCTTAGCTTGGCTAACAGCAGCTTATACAGCTCGTACTCAAAGAAGAGTCAGCTTGCTCAAGCTGCAACGGCTGAGAGTGCGCTATTGGCGACTAGACTGTCTAGCTTAGCGAGGACTGCTAAGACACGAGCGTCTGTTAGATACCGCTGCGGATGTCACTAACCTGCATCCTTAGCTTGGCTAACAGCAGCTTATGCAGCTAGTACTCAAAGAAGAGCAGCTTGCTCAAGCAGCAACGGCAGAGAGGGGTACAGCTGCGCTGTAGGCGACTAGACTGTCTCTTGACAGCAGGATTGCCAAGACACGAGCGCGTCTGTTAGATGGTAGTACTGTGGTGGTTAGATAAAATATCACCAACCTGCATCCTTAGCTTGGCTAGCAGCAGCTTATGCAGCTAGTACTCCAGGAAGGGCAGCTGGTCGGAGATGTCCCGGGCCCCGGGCTCGGCTTGAGGCGGCGCCCGTCTTGCCCGAGCCGCCACGGCGGTGAGTGGTACTGCTGTAGGCGACTAGACTGTCTCTTGCGAGCAGGACTACTAAGACACCAGCGTCTGTTAGTTACCGCTGCGGATATCACCAACCTGCATCCTTAGCTTGGCTAGCAGTAGCTTATGCAGCTCGTACTCCAGGAAGGGCAGCTGGTCGGAGATGTCCCGGGCCCCGGGCTCGGCTTGAGGCGGCGCCCGTCTTGCCCGAGCCGCCACGGCGGTGATGGGTACTGCTGTAGGCGACTAGACTGTTTCTTGCGAGCAGGACTGCCAAGACACGAGCGTCTGTTAGTTACCGCTGCGGATATCACCAACCTGCATCCTTAGCTTGGGTAACAGCAGCTTATGCAGCTCGTACTCAAAGAAGAGTCAACATGCTCAAGCCGCAACGGCTGAGGGTGCGCCATAGGCGACTAGACTGTCTAGCTCAGCGAGGACTGCTAAGACAAGAGCGTCTGTTAGTTACCGCTGCGGATATCACGAACCTGCATCCTTAGCTTGGCTAGCAGCAGCTTATGCAGCTAGTACTCAAAGAAGGGCAGCTTGCTCAAGCCGAAACAGCTGTAGGCAACTAGACTGTTTCTTGCGAGCAGGACTGCCAAGACACGAGCGTCTGTTAGTTACAGCTGCGGATATCACCAACCTGCATCCTTAGCTTGGCTAACAGCAGCTTATGCAGCTCATACTCAAAGAAGAGTCAGCTTGCTCAAGCCGCAACGGCTGAGAGTGCGCGATAGGCGACTAGACTGTCTAGCTTAGCGAGGACTGCTAAGACACAAGCGTCTGTTAGTTACCGCTGTATATATCACCAACCTGCATCCTTAGCTTGGCTAACAACAGCTTATGCAGCTCGTACTCAAAGAAGAGTCAGCTTGCTCAAGCCGAAACAGCTGTAGGCAACTAGACTGTCTATTGCGAGCAGGACTGCTAAGACACGAACGTCTGTTAGTTACCGCTGCGGATATCACTAACCTGCATCCTTAGCTTGGCTAGCAGTAGCTTATGCAGCTCGTACTCCAGGAAGGGCAGCTGGTCGGAGATGTCCCGGGCCCCGGGCTCGGCTTGAGGCGGCGCCCGTCTTGCCCGAGCCGCCACGGCGGTGATGGGTACTGCTGTAGGCGACTAGACTGTTTCTTGCGAGCAGGACTGCCAAGACACGAGCGTCTGTTAGTTACCGCTGCGGATATCACCAACCTGCATCCTTAGCTTGGGTAACAGCAGCTTATGCAGCTCGTACTCAAAGAAGAGTCAACATGCTCAAGCCGCAACGGCTGAGGGTGCGCCATAGGCGACTAGACTGTCTAGCTCAGCGAGGACTGCTAAGACAAGAGCGTCTGTTAGTTACCGCTGCGGATATCACGAACCTGCATCCTTAGCTTGGCTAGCAGCAGCTTATGCAGCTAGTACTCAAAGAAGGGCAGCTTGCTCAAGCCGAAACAGCTGTAGGCAACTAGACTGTTTCTTGCGAGCAGGACTGCCAAGACACGAGCGTCTGTTAGTTACAGCTGCGGATATCACCAACCTGCATCCTTAGCTTGGCTAACAGCAGCTTATGCAGCTCATACTCAAAGAAGAGTCAGCTTGCTCAAGCCGCAACGGCTGAGAGTGCGCGATAGGCGACTAGACTGTCTAGCTTAGCGAGGACTGCTAAGACACAAGCGTCTGTTAGTTACCGCTGTATATATCACCAACCTGCATCCTTAGCTTGGCTAACAACAGCTTATGCAGCTCGTACTCAAAGAAGAGTCAGCTTGCTCAAGCCGAAACAGCTGTAGGCAACTAGACTGTCTATTGCGAGCAGGACTGCTAAGACACGAACGTCTGTTAGTTACCGCTGCGGATATCACTAACCTGCATCCTTAGCTTGGCTAGCAGTAGCTTATGCAGCTCGTACTCCAGGAAGGGCAGCTGGTCGGAGATGTCCCGGGCCCCGGGCTCGGCTTGAGGCGGCGCCCGTCTTGCCCGAGCCGCCACGGCGGTGAGGGGTACTGCTGTAGGCGACTAGACTGTTTCTTGCGAGCAGGACTGCTAAGACACGAGCGTCTGTTAGTTACTGCTACGGATATCACCAACCTGCATCCTTAGCTTGGCTAGCAGTAGCTTATGCAGCTCGTACTCAAAGAAGAGTCAGCTTACTCAAGCCGCAACGGCTGAGAGTGCGCTATAGGCGACTAAACTGTCTAGCTTAGAAAGAACTGCTAAGACACAAGCGTCTGTTAGTTACCGCTACGGATATCACCAACCTGCATCCTTAGCTTGGCTAGCAGTAGCTTATGCAGCTCGTACTCCAGGAAGGGCAGCTGGTCGGAGATGTCCCGGGCCCCGGGCTCGGCTTGAGGCGGCGCCCGTCTTGCCCGAGCCGCCACGGCGGTGAGGGGTACTGCTGTAGGCGACTAGACTGTTTCTTGCGAGCAGGACTGCTAAGACACGGACGTCTGATAGTTACCGCTTTGTATATCACCAACTTGCATCCTTAACTTGACTACCAGCAGCTTATGCAGCTCGCACTCAAATAAGGGCAGCTTGCTCAAGCCGCAACGGCTGTGAGGGGTACAGCTGCGCTGTAGACGACCAGACTGTCTAGCTTAGCGAGGACTGCTAAGACACGAGCGTCTGTTAGTTACCGCTACGGATATCACAAACCTGCATCCTTAGCTTGGCTAGCAGCAGCTTATACAGCTGGTACTCAAAGAAGAGTCAGCTTGCTCAAGCCGCAACGGCTGAATGTACGCGATAGGCGACTAGACTGTCTAGCTTAGCGAGGATTGCTAAGACACGAGCGTCTGTTAGTTACCGCTGCGAATATCACGAACCTGCATCCTTAGCTTGGCTAGCAGCAGCTTATGCAGCTAGTACTCAAAGAAGGGCAGCTTGCTCAAGCCGCAACGGCTGTGAGGGGTACAGCTGCGCTGTAGGCGACTAGACTGTATCTTGCGAGCAGGACTGCTAAGACACGAGCGTCTGTTAGTTACCGCTGCGGATATCACCAACCTGCATCCTTAGCTTGGCTAGCAGCAGCTTATGCAGCTCGTACTCCAGGAAGGGCAGCTGGTCGGAGATGTCCCGGGCCCCGGGCTCGGCTTGAGGCGGCGCCCGTCTTGCCCGAGCCGCCACGGCGGTGAGGGGTACTGCTGTAGGCGACTAGACTGTTTCTTGCGAGCAGGACTGTTAAGACACGAGCGTCTGTTAGTTACCGCTGCGGATATCACCAACCTGCATCCTTAGCTTGGCTAGCAGCAGCTTATGCAGCTAGTACTCAAAGAAGGGCAGCTTACTTAAGCCGCAACGGCTGTGAGGGGTACAGCTGCGCTATAGGCGACTAGACTGTCTAGTTATGCGAGGATTGCTAAGACACGAGCGCGTCTGTTAGTTACCGCTACGGATATCACGAACCTGCATCCTTAGCTTGGCTAACAGCAGCTTATACAGCTCGTGCTCAAAGAAGGGCAGCTTGCTAAAGCCGCAACGGCTGAGGGTGCGCGATAGGCGACTAGACTGTCTAGCTTAGCGAGGACTGCTATGACACGAGCGTTTGTTAGTTACCGCTACGGATATCACGAACCTGCATCCTTAGCTTGGCTAACAGCAGCTTATGCAGCTAGTACTCAAAGAAGGGCAGCTTACTTAAGCCGCAACGGCTGTGAGGGGTACAGCTGCGCTATAGGCGACTAGACTGTCTAGTTATGCGAGGATTGCTAAGACACGAGCGCGTCTGTTAGTTACCGCTACGGATATCACGAACCTGCATCCTTAGCTTGGCTAACAGCAGCTTATACAGCTCGTGCTCAAAGAAGGGCAGCTTGCTCAAGCCGCAACGGCCGAGAATGCGCGATAGGCGACTAGACTGTCTAGCTTAGCGAGGACTACTAAGATAGGAGCGTCTGTTAGTTACCGCTACGGATATCACCAACCTGCATCCTTAGCTTGGCTAACAAGCAGCTTATGGAGCTCGTACTCAAAGAAGAGTCGGCTTGCTCAAGCTGCAACGGCTGAGAGTGCGCGATAGGCGACTAGACTGTCTAGCTTAGCGAGGACTACTAAGACACGAGCTTCTGTTAGTTACCACTACGGATATCACCAACCTGCATCCTTAGCTTGGCTAGCAGCAGCTTATGCAGCTCGTTATCAAAGAAGGACAGCTTGCTCAAGCCGCAACGGCTGAGAGGGGTACAGCTGCGTTGTAGGCGACTAGACTGTCTCTTGCGAGCAGGATTGCTAAGACACGAGCGTCTGTTAGTTACCGCTGCGGATATCACCAACCTGCATCCTTAGCTTGGCTAGCAGTAGCTTATGCAGCTCGTACTCCAGGAAGGGCAGCTGGTCGGAGATGTCCCGGGCCCCGGGCTCGGCTTGAGGCGGCGCCCGTCTTGCCCGAGCCGCCACGGCGGTGAGGGGTACTGCTGTAGGCGACTAGACTGTCTCTTGCGAGCAGGACTGCTAAGACACGAGCGTCTGTTAGTTACCGCTGCGGATATCACGAACCTGCATCCTTAGCTTGGCTAGCAGTAGCTTATGCAGCTCGTAATCAAAGAAGAGTCAGCTTGCTCAAGCCGCAACGGCTGAATGTGCGCGATAGGCGACTAGACTGTCTAGCTTAGCGAGGACTGCTAAGACACGAGCATCTGTTAGTTACCGCTACGGATATCACCAACCTGCATCCTTAGCTTGGCTAGCAGCAGCTTATGCAGCTAGTACGCAAAGAAGGGCAGCTTGCTCAAGCCGAAACAGCTGTAGGCAACTAGACTGTCTCTTGCGAGCAGGACTGCTAAGACAAGAGCGTCTGTTAGTTACCGCTGCGGATATCACGAAACTGCATCCTTAGCTTGGACAGCAGCTTATGTAGCTAGTACTCAAAGAAAGGCAGCTTGCTCAAGCCGCCACGGCGGTGAGAGGTACAGCTGCGCTGTAGGCGACTAGACTGTCTCTTGCGAGCAGGACTGCTAAGACACGAGCGTCTGTTAGTTACCGCTACGGATATCACGAACCTGCATCCTTAGCTTGGCTAGCAGCAGCTTATGCAGCTCGTACTCAAATAAGGGCAGCTTGCTCAAGCCCAAACAGCTGTAGGTAAGTAGACTGTCTCTTGCGAGCAGGACTGCTAAGACACGAGCGTCTGTTAGATACCGCTGCGGATGCCACGAACCTGCATCCTTAGCTTGGCTAGCAGCAGCTTATGCAGCTCGTACTCCAGGAAGGGCAGCTGGTCGGAGATGTCCCGGGCCCCGGGCTCGGCTTGAGGCGGCGCCCGTCTTGCCCGAGCCGCCACGGCGGTGAGGGGTACTGCTGTAGGCGACTAGACTGTTTCTTGCGAGCAGGACTGCTAAGACACGAGCGTCTGTTAGTTACTGCTACGGATATCACCAACCTGCATCCTTAGCTTGGCTAGCAGTAGCTTATGCAGCTCGTACTCAAAGAAGAGTCAGCTTACTCAAGCCGCAACGGCTGAGAGTGCGCTATAGGCGACTAAACTGTCTAGCTTAGAAAGAACTGCTAAGACACAAGCGTCTGTTAGTTACCGCTACGGATATCACCAACCTGCATCCTTAGCTTGGCTAGCAGTAGCTTATGCAGCTCGTACTCCAGGAAGGGCAGCTGGTCGGAGATGTCCCGGGCCCCGGGCTCGGCTTGAGGCGGCGCCCGTCTTGCCCGAGCCGCCACGGCGGTGAGGGGTACTGCTGTAGGCGACTAGACTGTTTCTTGCGAGCAGGACTGCTAAGACACGGACGTCTGATAGTTACCGCTTTGTATATCACCAACTTGCATCCTTAACTTGACTACCAGCAGCTTATGCAGCTCGCACTCAAATAAGGGCAGCTTGCTCAAGCCGCAACGGCTGTGAGGGGTACAGCTGCGCTGTAGACGACCAGACTGTCTAGCTTAGCGAGGACTGCTAAGACACGAGCGTCTGTTAGTTACCGCTACGGATATCACAAACCTGCATCCTTAGCTTGGCTAGCAGCAGCTTATACAGCTGGTACTCAAAGAAGAGTCAGCTTTCTCAAGCCGCAACGGCTGAATGTACGCGATAGGCGACTAGACTGTCTAGCTTAGCGAGGATTGCTAAGACACGAGCGTCTGTTAGTTACCGCTGCGAATATCACGAACCTGCATCCTTAGCTTGGCTAGCAGCAGCTTATGCAGCTAGTACTCAAAGAAGGGCAGCTTGCTCAAGCCGCAACGGCTGAGAGGGGTACAGCGACTAGACTGTCTCTTGCGAGCAGGACTGCCAAGACACGAGCGCGTCTGTTAGTTACCGCTGTATATATCACCAACCTGCATCCTTAGCTTGGCTAGCAGCAGCTTATGCAGCTCGTACTCCAGGAAGGGCAGCTGGTCGGAGATGTCCCGGGCCCCGGGCTCGGCTTGAGGCGGCGCCCGTCTTGCCCGAGCCGCCACGGCGGTGAGTGGTACAGCTGCGCTGTAGGCGACCAGGCTTTCTGGCTTCGCGCATGTTGCGAGAAGGACTGCTGGGACGCGGGCGCGTCTGTAATAAAATTTGTTTTTTAATAGTACTCACAGATACGTTGGGACAGGTATCTCAGGGATAGGCTATAATAGTGGCAGGTGACACACAATAGAAACAGAGAATAAAGCCCTTTCTCAAAGTCTATGCCCAGTAGTGGAACATTTTAACAGGCTAATAAATTAATAGTACAAACATTGA
Source organism: Thaumatotibia leucotreta (assembly GCA_025490895.1). Lineage (NCBI taxonomy): Eukaryota > Metazoa > Arthropoda > Insecta > Lepidoptera > Tortricidae > Thaumatotibia > Thaumatotibia leucotreta. The sequence continues at coordinate 50,960 of JALPQI010003490.1, read as the reverse complement.
ACAAAATTCGTGAAATATAACGAACGAACGAACAGTAAGAGTCTAGGAGTCTCGAACGTGATTTTGTTGATCAATAGGCATGACGACTAGCAAGTGAAATCAACATCTTTTTTCGAACTTTCAAAACTATCGCCACTATGAAGTTTTATATAAACCACACAAAAGTGACGTCACATTTTTATACTGCCACACGACCATAGTTATGCAGAAACCGATCAACTTCAATATTTTGACAATACAGAAAGTGATTAAACTCAATAATTATGTCAAAGCTTAAATCAAATCGAAAAAAAATAGTTGGTCGCTTTCTGCAAAACGGGTCAAATGGCCTACCTACTCTTATAAAGTTCTTTACGATTTATTAAATAGAAGTTATGTACAAAAATGACTCCAATCTACATTTTAGTATTAATTTCTTCGTGTACAATGTCGTGCATCATGTGAAATATTTTATATAAAATACAGTCATAATCATCAGACATCGGACAAATGTGCGTCATTGTTCGCAATAATATGGACATGACTACAAATTTGATTGAATAATTATTCATTTAATCATTTTCAGAAAATTACCTTTTGACACCGGTAACTTTGAAAACCTTTATGAATAGACCCCTCAAAGTTTCGAAATCAAATTTCAAGAAATTATTCGTTTAATTATTCATTCAATCAAATTTGGTGCCATGTCCATTGTCCATATTATTGCAAACAATGGCGCACATTTGTCCGATCCCTGGTCATAATCCATAATGTGATGACAGTACCTGCAGCCCTGGCACACGGACAGTTCGGCGCGGTAGGGCCCGGCGCCCGGCGAATAGGGCACGTGCGCGAGCGAGCAAGAGTCCTCCTCGCGGCGGTCCCAGCCGCACTCCAGGTCAATGACCGCCGCCGTGCCGGACGCCGATAGCACGCAAACGTCCTACTACTAATGACTACAAATTTGATTGAATAATTATTCATTTAATTATTTTTTGACACCGGTAACTATGAAAACCTTTATGAATAGACCCCTCAAAGCTTCGAAATCAAATTTCAAGAAATTATTCGTTTAATTATTCATTCAATCAAATTTGGTGCCATGTCCATATTATTGCGAACAATGACGCACATTTGTCCGATCCTTGGGTGCTTAGACAAGTTGCCAATCGCTAGCGCTTCATCGTCAATCGTAAGCGAAAGGCAGCTAACTGTCTTTGTCGCACTAATATGAAAGAGTGACAGAGAGGGAAAGCTACGATACGCTACTAAGCGCTAGCACTTGGCAACTTGGCTAAGCATCCTGGTCATAATCCATAATGTGATGACAGTACCTGCAGCCCTGGCACACGGACAATTCGGCGCGGTAGGGCCCAGCGCCCGGCGAATAGGGCACGTGCGCGAGCGAGCAAGAGTCCTCCTCGCGGCGGTCCCAGCCGCACTCCAGGTCAATGACCGCCGCCGTGCCGGACGCCGATAGCACGCATACGTCCTACTACTAATGACTACAAATTTGATTGAATAATTATTCATTTAATTATTTTCAGAAAATTACCTTTTTGACACCGGTAACTATGAAAACCTTTATGAATAGACCCCTCAAAGCGTCGAAATCAAATTTCAAGAAATTATTCGTTTAATTATTCATTCAATCAAATTTGGTGCCATGTCCATATTATTGCGAACAATGACGCACATTTGTCCGATCCTTGGGTGCTTAGACAAGTTGCCAATCGCTAGCACTTCATAGTCAATCGTAAGCGAAAGGCAGCTAACTGTCTTTGTCGCACTAATCTGAAAGAGTGACAGAGAGGGAAAACTACGATACGCTACTAAGCGCTAGCGCTTGGCAACTTGGCTAAGCATCCTGGTCATAATCCATAATGTGATGACAGTACCTGCAGCCCTGGCACACGGACAGTTCGGCGCGGTAGGGCCCGGCGCCCGGCGAATAGGGCACGTGCGCGAGCGAGCACGAATCCTCCTCGCGGCGGTCCCAGCCGCACTCCAGGTCAATGACCGCCGCCGTGCCGGACGCCGATAGCACGCATACGTCCTACTACTAATGACTACAAATTTGATTGAATAATTATTCATTTAATTATTTTTTGACACCGGTAACTATGAAAACCTTTATGAATAGACCCCTCAAAGCGTCGAAATCAATTTTCAAGAAATTATTCGTTTAATTATTCATTCAATCAAATTTGGTGTCATGTCCATATTATTGCGAACAATGACGCACATTTGTCCGATCCCTGGGTGCTTAGACAAGTTGCCAATCGCTAGCGCTTCATCGTCAATCGTAAGCGAAAGGCAGCTAACTGTCTTTGTCGCACTAATATGAAAGAGTGACAGAGAGAGAAAACTACGATACGCTACTAAGCGCTAGCGCTTGGCAACTTGGCTAAGCATCCTGGTCATAATCCATAATGTGATGACAGTACCTGCAGCCCTGGCACACGGACAGTTCGGCGCGGTAGGGCCCGGCGCCCGGCGAATAGGGCACGTGCGCGAGCGAGCAAGAGTCCTCCTCGCGACGGTCCCAGCCGCACTCCAGGTCAATGACCGCCGCCGTGCCGGACGCCGATAGCACGCATACGTCCTACTACTAATGACTACAAATTTGATTGAATAATTATTCATTTAATTATTTTTTGACACCGGTAACTATGAAAACCTTTATGAATAGACCCCTCAAAGCGTCGAAATCAAATTTCAAGAAATTATTCGTTTAATTATTAGTTCAATCAAATTTGGTGCCATGTCCATATTATTGCGAACAATGACGCACATTTGTCCGATCCCTGGTCATAATCCATAATGTGATGACAGTACCTGCAGCCCTGGCACACGGACAGTTCGGCGCGGTAGGGCCCGGCGCCCGGCGAATAGGGCACGTGCGCGAGCGAGCACGAATCCTCCTCGCGACGGTCCCAGCCGCACTCCAGGTCAATGACCGCCGCCGTGCCGGACGCCGATAGCACGCATACGTCCTACTACTAATGACTACAAATTTGATTGAATAATTATTCATTTAATTATTTTTTGACACCGGTAACTATGAAAACCTTTATGAATAGACCCCTCAAAGCTTCGAAATCAAATTTCAAGAAATTATTCGTTTAATTATTCATTCAATCAAATTTGGTGCCATGTCCACATTATTGCGAACAATGACGCACATTTGTCCGATCCCTGGGTGCTTAGACAAGTTGCCAATCGCTAGCGCTTCATCGTCAATCGTAAGCGAAAGGCAGCTAACTGTCTTTGTCGCACTAATATGAAAGAGTGACAGAGAGGGAAAGCTACGATACGCTACTAAGCGCTAGCGCTTGGCAACTTGGCTAAGCATCCTGGTCATAATCCATAATGTGATGACAGTACCTGCAGCCCTGGCACACGGACAGTTCGGCGCGGTAGGGCCCGGCGCCCGGCGAATAGGGCACGTGCGCGAGCGAGCAAGAGTCCTCCTCGCGGCGGTCCCAGCCGCACTCCAGGTCAATGACCGCCGCCGTGCCGGACGCCGATAGCACGCATACGTCCTCACTGTAACGACAGTGTGAAGATAAGACTCCTACGTCGTAGATTTGGGAACATACTGAGGTTGCGTGGTCAAACCCGATATGTCGGGATAATTTTTCATTGAAATGACAATCTCACGTAAGGCACTGGTCTCACCAGTGGTCTCTAAGGTGTAAAAAACAGAGACACGCCGATACTCGCCCGGCGGTGATAGCTGATAGCTGGGCGAGTATCACCGTGTCTCTTTTATTTACACGGAAGTGCGTATATTTTGTTCATGTTTATAGCCGATAGTTCATAACTCAGTAGTTCACGGTGAGATTAGTGCCTAAGTGTCATAGTATTGCGATACAGCGAGGAAATACCGCCAGCATTCTCGGTACAATGCCACAAGGGTCAATCTTAGGTATAGGCTAGCTTAATTAGATTAGTTAGATTTAATGTATGTATATAAATTGTACAGTTTTGAAAATAAAGACCATGTAAAAGTGTCATACAGTTCGTATTTCAAAAACCGGTTTGCACGAGTTATCGGGTTTGACCACACGCTGCCCTTGACTAATATTTAGTTTTTTTTTTATTATTTGAAATTGGTTTACTCATACAGACTAGCCAAGGGCAGAGACGCGGCCTACGATGGAGTGAGTTTGCCCCGAAGGTGCCTATTCACCCTTGACTTGAAGGTTGTGCCATGGATTTATGGCCACTTGATACTCAGAAAAAAGAAGGCCAGATGCTTGTTAGACGAAATGCGATATGGGTGAATCAACCTTTTTCTGCCTATTATTGCCATGGTTACGGTCTCCTGAGTGTTGCATACTCTGTGAATCCGTCACAGTGACGTCTGTCAAAGTTACCGCCAATTTGTACTGGAAGTTATGTAAAAAACGATTGTGTCTTGGATGTCCTTATTTTGTAATAAATATAGTATCGTGATAATAAGTGGAAGTTTTAATACAGTAAATTGGCGACGAGAAATAATGGCGTTGATAGGAAGTATTGAACATTTTGACCCTGAAAAACAAGAGTTCAAGGACTATAGTGAGAGAATGGAACAATTTCTGCTGGTCAACAAAGTCGAAGACAACATGAAGGTGGCAATGCTCATTACCTTAATTGGACCGGTGACCTATAATGTGCTAAAAAATTTAGTCTCTCCAGTTAAGCCATCCACCTTAACCTACATGAGATTGATGGAAGTGCTTACACAGCACTACGTAAGCAAAAAGTCAGCGGTCGCAGGCCGCTACGAATTCTACGCGTGCAAACAAAAGGAAGGGCAGACAGTAAATGAGTTTATTGTAGAAATAAAGCGAAAAGCAGCTTTTTGCAATTTCGGAAACTTTTTAAACGAAGCTCTAAGGGATCGACTCGTTTGTGGGCTCTCAAAAGAGCAATTAATTAAGAAGTTATTGACAGTGGGTGATAATCTTTCTTTTGATGAAGCCGTGAAAATAGCAAATTCATATGAGAGTGCAGAAAATGAGATGAGGAAGATCCAGCCAGAGATAAGTGTGCAGTCGCTGCAACAGCAGCAACATCAGAAGCAAGGTGGAAGGCGGCCTCAAACGCAAGCATCAGAACGTCCTAGAGACTCGCGTTCACAATATTACAGGTCTGAATGTTATCGTTGCGGAGGGACACATGCGGCTGATAAGTGTTTCAAAAAATAATGGATTTGTCACAACTGCAATAGAAGGGGGCACCTGGCAAGAAAATGCCGTTTAGCAGTCAAGCATGTTGAGGAACAACAAAGTGAAGAGGGCCACGAAGATGCTGAAGAAATTATTCTGGGCAGCATACAACAAATATCTGAAGACAAGGATGCCGCTTGCTGGATGACGTTGTGACTAGGAAATGAACAATCCTTAAAAATTGAAGTAGACACTGGAGCATGTAAGTCAGTTATCCATAAAAAGGATTATGAAAAGTATTTTGTAAAAAGAGATTTAAGGCAATGCAATTATAAACTGAACTCGGTTTCTGGTGAGAAGTTAAAAGTACTAGGATCTGTAAAGGTTTGGATTAGTAGTGTGAAAAAAGCAATGCATTTAATTGTACTTGACTGTGAAAAGTATTTTCACCCATTAATGGGTAGAAATTGGTTAAGAGTATTATTCCCTAACTGGAAGAAAATGTTTGAAAGTAATTTGAGAAGTATGTTTAGAAATATGTTTGGGAAAAATAATAAGGGACAAATAGGCTTGGTGGAAGATAACTTGGAAAAAAAACTGGTACAAAAATGTAAAAGTAAATATAAGAAAGTGTTTGAGAAAGACCGGTCATCTCACATAGTCAATATGAAAGCTAGTTTGAAACTTAAACAGGGAGCTGAACCAGTCTTTCACAAAGCTTACACAATTCCATATTCTAAGAAAGAAGAAGTAGAAAAAGAAATAATAAATTTAGAAAAAGCTGGAATTATAGAGAGGGTAAAACATAGTAGATGGGCTAGTCCGATAGTGTTAGCTCAGAGACAAGATAAAAAATTACGTGTATGTGTTGATTATTAAGTCACTCTTAACCCAGTTTTAGACACAGAGCACTATCCTCTGCCTATACCTGAGGACATATTTACAGCATTAAGTGGTGGTAAAGTTTTTTGTGTATTAGATTTAACTGGAGCTTATCAACAGCTATTGTTAGAGGATGCAGCCCGAGAATATATGACAATCAACACACATCTAGGGTTGTTTCAACCAACTAGGCTGCAATTTGGTGTGTCAAGTGGTCCCTCTGTTTTTCAGTGCGCTATGGATCAAATATTACAAGGATTGAATAATGTAAAATGTTTCATTGATGATGTAGTAATAAAAGGAGATAATGTGTTAGACTGTTATAAACATCTGACTAAAGTGTTGGATCGATTGTTGGCATACAATGTGAGAGTCAATTTGGATAAATGTCAATTTTTCTGTACCGAAATAAAATTCCTTGGTCATGCAATTTGTAAAGAGGGTATCAAACCTTTACCTGAAAAAATTGAAGCGATTGTTAATGCTCCAGCTCCTAAAACAGTTACTCAATTGCAAGCTTACCTTGGACTTTTGAATTATTATTGTAAATTTCTACCAAGATTGTCAGAGTTATTAAATCCACTTCATGAGTTATTAAAAAAAAATTGCAAGTTTACCTGGTCAAAGGAGTGTGATCAAGCATTTGAAGGTAGCAAACAATTATTGGTAAATAATCGGTTATTAGCCCATTATGATAGCAGTAAAGAATTGTATTTGACTACTGATGCAAGTGAGTATGGGGTGGGAGCTGTTCTTAGTCATAAGATTGATGGAGAACCCATCAGTTTTGCATCAGGTACTTTAAACAGTGCTCAGAGAAATTATGCTCAAGTGGAGAAAGAGGCATTAGCCTTGATATTTGCTATAAAGAAATATCACAAATATCTGTATGGTCGTAAATTTATTTTGGTAACTGATCATCAACCTTTAAAATTCATTTTCGATCCACTAAAGAAAATACCGGTAACAGCAAATGCAAGGCTGCAACGATGGGCTCTTTTTCTATCTGGGTACTCGTATGAAATAGTATATCGAAAAGGCACTTTGTTAGGTAATGCAGATGCCTTGTCTCGGTTACCCTTATCAGAGGTGGCTGATGTGACCGACTCGATTAGTTTTTTGAACTTTACAGAAGATCTTCCCTTAGATTTTAAAGATATTGCGTTCTACACTCGCACAGATCCGATTTTATGTAAAGTATATGAATATGTTAATTCGGGATGGCCAAATAGTGTTGATAAAGATGAGTTAAAACCGTATTTCTTAAAGCGTGCTGAATTACGTACAGAACAAAAGTGTTTACTGTGGGGCAGTAGGGTCATTGTACCTGCTAAATTAAGACCTAAAGTTTTGAACATGTTTCATGAATCTCATCAAGGAATGGTAATGGCTAAAATGTTAATGAGGGAATACTGTTGGTGGCCAAATGTAGGAACTGATATTGAGAATGTTATACAGGCTTGTGAAAATTGTCAGAGTACTAGGAATTTCACCAACACATCCCCACTGGTTAATTGGAAAAAAACTGAGTGTAATTTTGAAAGAGTTCACATTGTTTTTTTCCATGTTGGATCTATCAAATACCTTTTGATTGTTGACTCCCGGTCTAAATGGTTAGATGTACATATTATGCAGAGCACCACAGCCTCAAATGTAATTGAAAAGCTATGTAAAACTTTTGCAATCATTGGTATTCCAGCTTGTATAGTTAGTGATAATGGTCCTCCTTTCAACTCCTCAGAGTTTATTAAATTTCTGGAAGCCAATGGATGTAAAGTAGTGAAAACTCCTCCTTATCATCCCGAATCGAATGGAATGGCTGAGAGAACGGTGCAAACGGTTAAAAAATTTCTTAGTAGACTGAAAAGAGAAAATTCCACATTGAGTCCAGAAGTGCAACTGCAGAATTTTCTTTTTATGTATAGAAATTCACCTAATTCAACAGGTATGACACCAAATGAAATCTTATTTAAACAAAAACCACGATGTCGATTTGATTTAATGAAACCAACTAATATAATTTCTAAGAAAAATGTAAAAGAAGCTTATGGAGGAAAAATCATCTTGTTTAATGAAGGTGATTTAGTTTGGTGTAAGAATCTTAGTAGAGGGAAAGGATGGTTAAAGGGAAATATTATAGAGAGATTAAGTGAAGTTAGATATGTAGTAAAAGTGGATGGAATAAATAGGCATTATCATGCATCTTCTATTAGGCCTTGTAAATCTTATAGTATAGACTTTGATGATAAACCAGAACTGATGCAGGAAACCTTGAGAAGTGAATCTTTACCAGTAAGCAGGGAAATAGTTCCTACTCCTGTAGAAAATGATAATACAGACTTAAATTATAGTATTCCTAACCAGGAAGATTCAAATGGAACAGGGGAGCTAAACAGAGAAGAGTTAGGAAATGACTTAATGGGGGATTCAACGATTAGGTCTCCATCACCAGTTCTAAGGAGGTCAGTAAGAGAAAGAAAACCTCCTGAACGTTTAAATTTGTAAAAAAAAAGCTTCTTACAATAAGAACGTTTCTTGTTTTAACTTTTATTTTTTAATAATATTCTGTTTGTTAACTTCTTTTAAAAAAAGGGACGAATGTTGCATACTCTGTGAATCCGTCACAGTGACGTCTGTCAAAGTTACCGCCAATTTGTACTGGAAGTTATGTAAAAAACGATTGTGTCTTGGATGTCCTTATTTTGTAATAAATATAGTATCGTGATAATAAGTGGAAGTTTTAATACAGTAAACTGAGTAACGCTGGTTTAATGCAAAATTATGTTAAGTACTTAAATTATGCATGTAGTCCATATTTCTAGGTGGCCCATTAATGAAAGGACTTATTAACACCAGAATAATGTATGTTTGTAAAATTTAAGTAACATAATTTTGCATAAAACCAGCGTTACTCACGAGACCGTAACCATGGTGATAACAGACAGAAAAAACTTGATTCTCTCCTGCGACCATATATAACATGGACGTCTAACGCCAGCCATAAAATGCCCCCAAAACCGATTGTTCAATTGTGCCAAGATGGGCAGAACATAGCACTTTTCTTAACACCGCGCATATTTCGGCGCAACATCTTTGACAAATGTTTATAGAATATAGCCAATCAAAACTTTGATGGACCAATCACAACCATTTCTAAATGGCGGTTTAAGTTTTTATAGGTTGACATTGAAATTCATTGCCGTGATGCATTAAAGAGGGGGTGACATTTGTCAACTAAAATTCAGGACCGTTTTTGGAAAGCAATTTGGTATGGCGTGCGGCTTCCATGTTTTATTTGTTCGTAGATCAGAACTTAGATACGATCTCTATTTCAAGTAGGTATTTGTTACTTAGTGAGTTTTGGTTACTTAGTGAGGTTTGAGACGATATAAACTATAGCTGAATTAGACGGGCAGCTCCAAAAACTCTTATTTGTGCACCACGCTGCGCGAGAGCTTCTTTCGCCGCCGCCGTCCATCATCTTCACCGACCGGGCACACACAGTGCCACTCTTATTTGAGCATAACTTGGTTACCATATAGCGGCAGTCTCGGTGTAGGCGATGACAGCGTTGCACCGCAGCGCGCGCGCATGCGCTCTCAGCTCCGTGCGCAGCTCGGCCCACCACGCTGCGCGAGAGCTGCTTTCGCCGCCGCCGTCCATCAGATTCACCGACCGGGCAGACAGTGCCACTCTTATTTGAGCATAACTTGGTTACCATATAGCGGCAGTCTCGGTGTAGGCGATGACAGCGTTGCACCGCAGCGCGCGCGCATGCGCTCTCAGCTCCGTGCGCAGCTCGGCCCACCACGCTGCGCGAGAGCTGCTTTCGCCGCCGCCGTCCATCAGCTTCACCGACCGGGCACAGACTGTGCCACCTGGCAAAATTAAATAAACAGGGTGTTCCACGAGCCACTGAAAACCTTGAACGGGGTGATTTAGTAGGCTATACTGAACAACTTTTAATATGGGGCCAATCACGAAATCTAAAAAAAATTGTCTTTTTTTAGATTCCGGCAATTTTTTTTTTGAGATTTCTGGGTTAGCTCCAAAGTAAAAGTTATTCAGTTTAACCTACCAAATCACCCCGTTTAAGGTTTTCAGTGGCTCGTGGAACACCCTGAATAAATATCTTGGGACATTCATCACTTATTGGAGCGCATAAATGTCTGAACATATTCACTAAAAGATATTCACTTTAGAGTTCCGAGTACTAGGGAACGCCGATGCCGCCTAAATCATAAACATCTATTCTCCATTCCTCGTAGTAAAACGAATTATTCAAAAAACATGTTTATCAAACGTGCATGTAAAATTTATAATGATAATGTTAATTTAAAAGATTTAGATATATTTAACTGTACTATAACTTCATTAAAAAAGGTGTTTAAAACATAAAGTTAAGTGACATAATTATATAATTACGTTTTTGACGTTTACTCATGTGTCGCGCAAAATCGTGTTTAGTTTTTAAACTTAATCAAATTGTAAATCGTGGAAACTATAGGTCTAGAAATAAGGAAAGTATATGTAAAAATATTTGTTGTGTGACTGTTTGTTTCAAAAAAAAAAAAAAAAAACATGCAACGCATTTAACGCTTTAGGGGCTTGTTCAGTCAGTTATTCCAAAATTGTTTCAATCTTGTTATACAGGATGATCAATCCAAATGGGTCAGTATGGAGGTTTTGGAAACCATAACAGATAGCGAAATCCTGTCTTAGCCTCCTGCCGCCCAGACAATAAAAATTGCCAGTGAATTTTGAAACATGAGTGCAGGAAATAGAAAAGTATTTCATTTGTTTGAGGAAACCTTTTAATCGGCCTCTGGGCGGCAGGAGGTTAAGAACCATGAGATCGATTTTGGTAAAAAGAAAAACTGTATTCGTAATTTCGTACACTTACAAAAATACGTGTACTAACTAGGCCTAGAAATCGAACCGGGACTTTTTGAAAAATAAAATATCGGTATCTTCATCGATTGCGTTGCTCTTAAATAGTAAAAGTTACAAAAAACAAACCTCTATAATGACCCATTTCGATTGATCAGCTTGTATAATTTTTTCTTTTTTTGACCTATGACTTACCAATGTGCACAATGAAGCCTGGGGGATACTCCGCCATAGTAAGAAACGGGTACTCCAGCATCTCGAGGTTGTTGCTATTCATCGAGGGCCGCAAGATGGCGCCGCCGCCGCTGCCCGTGTTAGTCGCTGACGCGTTTAGTGACCCACCTGATTTATAGGGATATCGATCAGTCTTTAGTAATATTTTATGTTTCATTAAAAAAAGGCGGTAACCTTTCCGAATGTGACTACCGTTCAGAGTGCGTAAGATGCTAATCACTAATACTCCATAGCGCACGCATTGAATACTACCGGAATATTTTTTTTCATACATATTTAAATACAACATCTACTCATTCCTAGGTCCAGTGTCCGGTGGGGTGGAGAGGGGTTAAGGGGTTAAGGTCAAAAAAGAATACGAAAGCTCATTCAATATTTTCGGAGATAACCCTTCGTAGGACCAAAAAATATGAAGACAGCTGCGTTTCGGTCGTGACTGCGCAATAGCTTTTTTGTACAATTGTAAAGCTAGGTCTAATGTTGATGCTTAAATGTTTCACATAGTTATGTAATCTAAGGCGTGAATTAAGAAGTTACAAACCTTTAGGTGTAACACTAAGGTCAGAATCCGATGACCGACGATGAATCCCTTGCGGCGTAGATGCAGCCTCCAGGGACGAGTTGGGTGCATGTGCGTGAGCAGAGCCCATCCCGTCGCGATTGCCGTACGACTCGTGCCGGGCGTGCCTCGGCGAACCCTTGTCGACGTTCTTCTCTTTCTCCCTGTCTCTCTCCCGCTCCCTGTCAACACCGCACGCTGCATGCGAGTTATCACACACACTAGGCTTGTTAGTGTCGCTACACTCACACTTATCATTACATAGACATGTACCGTCGGTGTCTATACTCTCGGTTTGGTCTATACTAGTCTCTGGCAATGAGGGGATGGTCGCTAATTTGGGTACACCGCTAAGTACGGGATGAAAGTGTTGCAACATTGGCGCGGGTGGAGCGGATGAAACGAGGTTAAAGTCGATTTCGTTGGACATTTTATGCGAGTCGTTTGAACGAACACTATCCTGTCTGACTAGTTTCTTTTGATTTGTGTCACCTAACCCAACGTTTTCAGCACCAACTAGGTTGGCGGTTTGATTTTTTATTTCAGTCTCCTCTTCCAGAATTTCTCGTTGTTTCGATTTTGAATCAACTACAGTTTTGTTACCAGACACAATCGCGGACGTATTTTCTTTAGTATCTTTTACATTGTGTTCAATATTAACTTCAGATGTATATTCAGTTATATTTTTATTTTCTGAATCTTTTCTGTTTCTTGCCTCTTCTACTTTTTCTAATTTTTCATTCACATCATCGAAGAACTTCCTCTCTTCCTGTTGCGCTGGACTAGGTGATGTTGGTACCAGCAGGTTTTGTACTTTATCGATTAAAATTGTCTCCATTGCAGTGGCTATTAAACCACTAGGGTTAATGCTTGGTCTTTTCTTGAATGACCTGTGCTCGTGTGGATGGTAATCATCTTTGCCGTGATTAGGAGACGATGGCCCGCTCACAGAAGCCCTGGAAACAGGTTCAGAGCCAATATACATTGAGAACTTCGAATGCGTGAATTCGTCACTTTTATGAAGACGATTGTTTGCATCAATACCTTCCTTGTCAAGACTGAGTAGATCAGAGTATGACAGGAAGGCAGATCCTAGTACGGTTTCGCTGGGTGCTTTGGAAGGGACGTCAGAGGCTGATCCGGGTTGGCTCAAAGCAGGTTTCGGGTCGCTGTGTTTTCTTTTCGGCAACAAGGAGTAATGAGACAGGCTTTTGATCATGCTGCTTTTGGATATTTTCGAGAGTTGGCGTTTGATCTTGGAGGAAGAGCGATACACAAAACCCTTCTTTTCTACGGGAGACGATGGGGCGCTGATGCTCTGTGATACCTTCTTATGTGAGAATGGATTGTGAAATTTGAAATGGAGGTTATGAGATTTTGGTTCTACAAACGTGTGGGTTTCGCCTAGACTGCTTGCAGCTCCAGGCAAATGAAGATCCGGAGTTAGGGCATCTATTTTCTCATCACTGTTATTGCGTTCCTCACGCTCATCTGCTTCATACGTTTGTTGAGATGATTCTGTTTGACTAGTGTTTTCATTTTCTTGCTGATTTTTGACATTATGAAAGTCAAGACCTTTCAATTCCAACCCACTTAGTTTTTTATCCATTTGTGCAATAAAAACGGGATTCACGTCATTATTAAGGACCGAGTTTACTACTGAACTTGTAGTTTCATATGTCTTTTCAGTGTCCGTTTTAATAGAACTTTCGTCATCTTCTTCAGAACTAGAGTAAGCTTCTGAACTATCTGCAGACAGGGCAGATGAAACTGAACCAAAATAACCATCTTCTCCGGGCAACTTGAGAAGATTTTTTCTAGCTGCCACAGGTGTAGACGGACATGATTCTGATAATTTTCGTTGTCGACCCTCGGGTTGTTCGGTTTCCTCATCAGTAGACACGTTTTTCATAGATGAAAACTTTATGACTGGTAATTTTCTCTTATCACTAGGGAGAGATTCATTATCGTAATATTCTGAGTCTCTATCATTTTGTTCTTCGTCAGATACATTGATAGTTGGTTCAGATTCACTGGTCCGTCTTAGAGTCGAGCTTGGAGAAGGTTCAGAATCCTGGGATTCAGCAATGCATGCGAGACTTGTATGGGCGTGTATAACAGACCTGGCAAGTACGGAGGCCATTCCAATACCTTCATCTGATTTATTAGCAAACGGTTTTCGCAATTTGGGAGTTTTTAATCTCTTCAGTTTTTTGAACTCGTTTTTTATATCGGACAAAGAGATTCTTGATGTATCGGAAGCATTCGACTTTATAGATATAGTATCATCTGCTTGATCCGATTTTCTTGATTTCATACTGCCGAGTCTAAAAATACTGGTTTTTAATTTTTTTATCTTTTTTAACGCTCCCATAGAATCATTGTCATCATCATTGCGGTTCAGAAGCCTGTTCAAATCTGTTTGGTCTTCAGATAAGTGCCTCATGCTATCATGAGGGCCAAAATCGTTTTGATAAATAGAATAATTCCCTGTGTAACTTTTAATGCTTGCTTGTCTTGATAATTCAAAACTCTTCTCGTTGTCTTCATCTTCGTTGTTTTCGGTTTCATCGAGCATTGACGATGTTTTTGGGTTGAGTATGTAAAGTAATTTCTGTAGTTCGTCTTGGTGCGTTTGGAAATATTCATTTAGATCAGTCGTACTTTCGTTATCGGTCGCTAAAATGTCCAAGTACTTATTGAGTTGTCTATGTTATGAAGCGACACGACACACCATGCAAACATAAATTCATCAGTATTTTTATATATATTATTTCATTTTTATCGTTTTTTAGTTGTAACGACATCTAAATGCACATATAAAGCGGTGCTTTTAGGAGCAGAACTGACATGTTTTATACTGACAAAAACTATAATTATGTTTGCTCCAATACAGCGAAACACTAATATATTTACTAATATTCGCCCCTATTCTCTTGATGTTGAAATATGCAATCCCTGCTCTATTTACAGTCAATAAAATATGTGGTCTACCACTTTTCGACTTCATTTGGTACCACTGAATAGAGTTGAAAAGTGGTAAACACATTTTTGTTGACTAACACTGTTTTCGAAATAAGAACATTTTGTTTTTTTATGAAGGTACGTAATGAATACCTATTTATTCGCTTTTGATATTAACATAAGACTCACTGTTGCGAGCAGGGTGGCGCGCTGGGATGTTGGTTGGCCGTTGGTGACGCGGTAATGCTGACTGCAGTACCTGTTTATAATTTTTGTTACATATATAAATATTAAATTAGTATTAGGGTCATTCACCTTATTTTTTGTTGTTATTCTGTTACGTGAGCCAGGACAAAAGTCGTATTGTTTGCTAGAAGAAATTATCCTGCACGCTTAACTAATATATGATTAGTGGGTGATTTTGGTAATTTTTAATGCTATTAAGCTGTGGTTTTAAGAGTGACCCAGGAGAATGTAACCATAGCAACGAGTGGTAACAAAAAGGTAATTAACCCATTAGAGTCTGACCAGCATAACTTTGCCCAAACATTTTTTCGATATTATTTACATGGTAACAATTTCGCCTATCAATTGATCGGTCATTGTCAAACTGTCCTTTATTTTGGTAGATAATTTGTTGCCAGGTCACGTTTTACCGCATTTTTCTTGCGCAAAGTTATGCTGGTCAGACTCTAATCGATTATCTTCAGGATAATAAAGGTGCGATAGTAACCTAATTTATTTAAATTAAAGACCAAAAAGGGTGAGAATGATACTAACCAATGGCCCTGGCTACCACACCAGCTTCTCCTTCCAAGTCGAAGTCCTGCTGGTATCCCACAACTGCATTAGCTCCCAACTCGGCTGCTTTGAGACCTACTAATCGTTGAACCTAAAATAACATCAATTTAATTAGGGTAGGTCAGTACAGTCCAAGACAGTTACCTGACCCCTACTGCAGTCTGTATGCAGAAAGGGTCGGACATTGTCCTCGATTGTATTTAATTTATAAGATAGGAAAATATATGGTCATTAAAAAATTTAAGAGGTATAGGTAAGGTAAGGTCATGTCTGATGGTCGACAACAGTCAGTCAGTGGTAACTTTTCCACTAGAAAATGATCGCAATTGGATAGAATTAGCAGACTACAACTGAGTATTGTCGACCTATTTGAAAGTTTATAGGTAAGTTTACTTGTTTAGTCAGCGTCAAATACTTCGTAGCAGTTAAAGCAAGTGACATTGACATTAAAAAAGCAATGCTTAGTTTCAGATCGGTTAAATTTAGATGCAATCATTCATATTTTGGTAGTTATACACGGTCAGTGCACGGTGCTCGCGGGCTATAGTCACGGACGTCGTGGTACATTCAAATTAACATGATGCAATCTTGAATTGCTTTCATTTACGTATTCATATTACTATTTTAGTATTTCCAGTTTAGTATGCCCTGAAAAGCGGGACAATCGGCGTCCCGCGCGAACCCTTTGCGGGACCCATACTTTAGGGCCCCAGAAACGGGACGTCCCGCATATAGCGGGACAGTTGGCAGCCCTACTTATGATGGTCCCGTTCTATCTATTTATCGTGCTACGCGTCACTTTCGCACTTACATACTTGTTAGAACCTGACGGCAACATCGACAAGCGATTAAACACGGTACCATCATAAGCCTACTGGATACGTATATTTATGGTGTACTCAATTATTCGACTTCTTTGGATGCTAGGAAGTATTTGATGCTGACTGTTCCTTGATTATGGCTGTAAATAAGGGTTTAATTTTAACTATGACATTCTACACAACCTTTTTCTTCTATCTAGCGTTATCCCATCCCTTGCCAGGGTACGATTTCTAACACAACCAATTAATATTTTTCAGTATAGATGGCGCGATTTTTTTCGCACTTGTATGGTATTGTGCTATTTTATTTACGATGTGAATCAATATCGAAGCAGCTTCGCAACGGAAATAGCTCGTGCGGTTGGTATGATTATGGACATTGCATGTGTGTTAGCCTAGAATGACGCACATGATCACTGGCCAAGTTACTTCGCGCTGCAATCTCTCCACGAGATTTTCTCGCACACAAAATTCAGAGATGTGTGTCACCTGGTTGCTCAATTTGATGAAGGCGACCTGCCGCGCCTCGTTGGAAGCCCTAGGTGTTCTGATTTTGTCGATCCACTGGTATTCGGGGTCGTCGTTCACCACCAATTCTTCCACGAACCCGTGGATGGCGGTTACCTTGTAGCCGGGTGGTATCTTTGGACCTGGATAGTAAAGAGAGTGACGATATTTAAAGTTAATATACATTTTGCAAAACTCAAAGCTTTAGAGTAAAATTATCATAGGGGGCATTGAACATCTTGTCATCAAAATCATTGTCTCAAAAACCAACAGAGGTTTCACCGGTCAAGCTCAATATCTGATACGTACATGCCTACGCGTATTCACTTAATGCACTAAATCACATTAAAATTATATCACAGTTGACTTCGTTAATACAAACGCCGTCAAAATACAAAACGAAGTCTAAATGCCCTAGGTATACATATGGCTAAATCTGATTACTAGAAATTATTAGAACTGGTGACACTAATGAGAACTTACCCGTGATTAATAAAATTTAGTAGTAGGTTTAGTAGTCAAAAACATTTCACCCTCAGTCTGTCGTCTCCGTATAACCCCACCATGCTCCATAACCTGACCGCCAGACGGTGAAGGAATATGCTGAGCTCCAGACGCCACGCGTACACTATTATTTAAACGAAATTTAACTTTACGGCGTCCCACGTAGGTACCTACTGCATTGGCGTAGCTATCGGCGTAATTGGCGTCGCAGTCACGATTTTCCGTTGTCGTCTATAACCGATTGTGGCAGTCAAAGGGATAAACAATAAGCTTAGCAAACAAACCGCTACAGATACTCACAGTGGAAGAACTGTACGCCGCAGCTGGAGGTCTTGTACTTGTTGAAGTCCGAGAACAGCTCGACCTTGACGATCACGTTCAACTCGCCGCGGATCCCGTGCATTGTGTCAAACACTGGGATCCATCCCGACATCATGGCCCCTACCGAAAAAAACGGTTTTAAGTATTTTAAAATTTAATAAAAAAACCAGTAAAGCATGAAAAAGTATATCATTTGATAGGTAAAAGAATATTTTTAAGTATTCCTATAGCTTCGCATACCTACTAAAAGTCTATAAAATATTTTAAAATAAAAATTAAACCGCCTTCAAAAATTAACCCAAACTAAAAAGTAAAAAATAATTTTAGTTCCTACTTCTTAGGATTTCCTACCCAAACCTTTAAACCTTTTACCCTATTCATTGAAATAAAATATTATGGCTAGGTATCCTACAGATTTCTTAGAAGTCGGTGCCAAGTGCCGCCGATTACGTTTTTATCAACAGAATGATCTACCTCAGTCATTTTGATGAAAACATAACCGGAGTGACAGTAAGTTACAAAGCTCTATCGAATACAATCATATGCTCGCGAAGTGAACATATTTGGCTTGGCACCGACTTCTAAGAAATCTGTAGGATACCTAGCCATAATATTTTATTTCAATGAATAGGGTAAAAGGTTTAAAGGTTTGGGTAGGAAATCCTAAGAAGTAGGAACTAAAATTATTTTTTACTTTTTAGTTTGGGTTAATTTTTGAAGGCTGTTTAATTTTTATTTTAAAACATTTTATTTTTTGCTTTTTAGTAGTGTAAAATCGTTATTTAGTGTGCTCTAAATATTTATAATTAGAATATACTGCACTATAATAGGCCAGAAAATCTGAATCTATATTATTTAAAGAATCACTAACCGCTAACCAACATGTCATAACTACTAAGCAAACACTTGAATAGATCTCGAAAATGTATGACAGTTATATTCAAAGAATTATCCTCCAACTCCTAATCGTTAAGGAGTTATACCTTTCGTCATCAGCTCACCAACATGAGACTATGACCACCTAAAAGCAAATATTCAAATAGCTTCCAAAATACATGAACTATGTTATATTTAAAGAATTACCCCCAACTCCTAATCTCTAAGGAGTTGTACCTTCCATCATCAGCTCACCGACATGAAAGGATGACCACCTAAACGCAAATACTCGAATAGCTTCCAAAATACATGAAATATGTTATATTTAAAGAATTGTCCCCCAACTCCTAATCTCTAAGGAGTTGTACCTTTCATCATCAGCTCACCAATATGAAAGGATGACCACCTAAAGGTAAATACTCAAATAGCTTCCAAAATACACGAAATATGTTATACTTAAAGAATTATCCCCCAACTCCTAATTGCTAAGGAGTTGTACCTTCCATCATCAGATCACCAACTTAAAACGTTCATGACTAGACGCAAATACTTGATTAATCTTCGAAAATAAATGAAAAATGTCATGTGTGCCTACAACATTTGAAGAGTTCCCTCGATTTCTCTAGGATCCCATCATCAGATCTGAATTCGGTGACAATGGAACCAACTAGAAGGTATACCCTTTCAAACAAAAAAAGAAGTTTTCAAATCGGTCCCCGTGTCTTCGAGTAATCGGGGAACATATATAAAAAAAAAGATTTCGACGAATTGTAAACCTCCTCCTTTTTGAAGTCGGTTAATAATTTCAAAGGTTATAGGTAACAGCCTTAGCATGCCTATATTATTTAAAGAATCACTAACCGCTAACCAACATGTCATAACATACTAAGCAAACACTTGAATACATCTCGAAAATGTATGACAGTTGAACATTCAAAGAATTATCCTCCAACTCCTAATCGTTAAGGAGTTATACCTTTCATCATCAGCTCACCAACATGAGACTATGACCACCTAAAGGCAAATACTCAAATAGCTTCTTAAATACATGAACTATGTTATATTTAAAGAATTATCCCCCAACTCCTAATCTCTAAGGAGTTGTACCTTCCATCATCAGCTCACCGACATGAAAGGATGACCACCTAAACGCAAATACTCGAACAGCTTCCAAAATACATGAAATATGTTATACTTAAAGAATTGTCCCCCAACTCCTAATCTCTAAGGAAATAGAATAGAATAGAATAGAATAGATTTTTATTCACATAAAGCACACATTACAGAACAACAAAAGTAATAAATACAGTGGTAACATTTTCATCAGTGGTAACATCTTATAGCTACACTAACATTTAGTCGTAGCAAGATTATTAAATGTGAATTATATTTATACGAAGAAGATAATTCATCTAAATATCTATACAATTAAATTTCAAAACAATAATATTTACCAAATGAAAAGAACAGAAAAAAAAAATCCTATTAAAAATTAAAAAAGAAAATATTACCTTTCATCATCAGCTCACCAACATGAAAGGATGACCACCTAAAGGTAAATACTTAAATAGCTTCCAAAATATGAAATTTTACCTTCCAATAAAATTATTATTATGTTTCCTAGACTTCGGATATCTTCAGGATGTGAGAGCGTAGCGTCTCCCAATGACCGATAGATGCCGCTAGCGTCTATGAAGCCGCTCCACAGCCCGTAGCGCGCCGCTGTGACGTAGTTTCCGCCCCGACAGCTTCCTGTAACCAACCAGCTCGCACCCGGCGACTCGCCGCCATTTCATTGTTGAGGAGAATGTAAAGGTTGATAAAATATTGCCACCAGGAAGGCATTATCCAGATATCCGAAGTCTAGGAAACATAATAATAATTTTATTGGAAGGTAAAATTTCATATTATGTGTTCCGTTCGACTTCGGATATCTTCAGGATGTGAGACCTGTCTATTATCTCCTGGTGGCGAGTCAGCGGGTGCAGAAATGTTAGGGCTCTACTGCCCTAAAACAACCAATGAATTTTGACGTGTAGTCAATAAAATTAAGAATACATGATGCATCGCTTTGCATTCAGAGGTTAAGAATAGGCTCAAACGAGGCTTTTCGGTTAGGTAGAGTAGATATCCGCAGATTATATATAGGACTTACTTATCCGCAGATTTTACACATAAGTTTCACATAATATTTTCGGTAATTTATACGAATAGACACGTCCAGAATATCGTCGAATAATAATAATAATTCATATTTTGATGTTATCGAATTTAGAACGGAATTTCAGACAGAAAATAATTAAGTGAGAATTATTAGAATAATTGTCTACGTATAATACAGTACAGTGTAAGGTCATGGACTCTAGACTCGGTATTAACATTCCATATGTGGGTTTCTCTCTGATGTCGTACAGCTGTTCAGATTAAAACTAGTATTCTTTAAGCGTTTAATCAAACAGGCACCTTGAAGGCGAAGGTTTCGCCAAATAAATACTTTACAAATAATATTAATCAGAGATTATCGTTCGCTACGCTAAATGCGATAAAATATGCGAGGATATTTTCGTTACTTGATTTGATGAGATAGCTGGCAGACGATGTTATTTTTAGCGTACGACGATGACTATTTTCCATATGGGCGTACCTGTTTTTACTTTGGAGAAACGCCAACGGAACACCAGCAGACTTTTCTTTTGATCTGGTCAGTCAGCGTCGGTGTAGTAGCGTTCCGCTTACCTAAACGCATCGTGCGTTCAGTTAGGGCCAGTAGACCGAGGCATACTGTGGCACGTGGGCGTTTGAGGTGAGCGAACAGGTCGATGGACGGGGTACCCTAGCGGGTGAAGATCTGCTCAGTGGCTTCCGGGCGCTGGTGCCGCTCGGGGGCGCAGAGTCCCCTAGCTCGTCCGTCGACTTTCTGAAAGTACCGACCTGTAGGTATATGAACCGAACTGGTTCCGTAAGTTGTGAACCTGTAGTGCGTAGGCAATTCCCTGATGCCAATACTTTCTGCGTTGATCGTTGTAACTAATAATCATACTAACTATCGATCTCCTCAGGTTCTCCTTAAGTTTTAAAGAGTAGTTTTTTTTTTTTTTGGAGTCGCAGTGCAAGTTCCCTGTTGGAGACCACGCACCGGCTTCCTGTTGAGGATCGACTGAGAATGCGGTGCGTTGATCAATATACTCAATATAGTGTTTCCTTCTTACCTCGATATGAACGTATTTTATTACGTTCTTAATCCACCATGGGAGATTCCCTCAAGAGTCCGGTTGGCAGATGAGATGGGAGCTGGCATGGGACTCTGTAATCGCCCGAAGCAGTGTTAGGGCCTGCGATAGTGCAACCAGCCTCCATGGACGCCCAAGTTCGTAAGGTTGAGTCCGTCTAGGAGCGCACGGCGTTGGACGCGAGACACTGTCTCGCAACTAATCATTTACCTTATTTTCCCTGCAGGACGCAAATGTTGTGGCTATGGTTTGATTAAGGGTTGTAACGTATTTCAGGTAGTATATTTGCTAACCTAGGTTGATGGGGGTCGATCTGGTAATCTGTACTCCTTTTTCGACTGGATTGCTATCAGGAAATAGTCTTGATAGGTGATCAAACGTATCCAATTGTTTACTTACAAATAATATTAAGTATACTAAAACTGCCCAGGACCGGAGTCAGAGGTGAACAGTCGTGTTGGGGACCAGGACTTTCTTTGGGTCGTTGCGCTAGAGGAGTAAGTAAGTTCAGCTATTAATATGGGAGACCTTTAATCGGCTCTGGGAAAGAATAATCTGTGTAGGGACAGCACCGGGCATAGCAATACGCTTAGATAAAAACGAAGAATTTATATTCTGTGACGAGTATACCGGTGTTTCGAGCTATCTCTCCATGGCCTCTTTCCTCGAGCAGCTGTATCTCGAGCTCGCTTACGACCGGGGGATTTTTGTCCCAAATTTGTTTATTGCCCTCGGAGAAATGGTCCGTTTTATGAGGAGGAACCCGTATTGTTGGAGAACGACTGCGAGTAGAGAGATTATAAGAAATCTGTTTCCAAACCTTGTCAATACCATCAGTTTTCAGAAAGCAGGCCCGCGGATTTGAGTGTCTGAGGAATCCGGGGCTGATCAAACATTTGTAGAATAACATGAGATATTACGTTACAGATTCCATTCATTGTCGAACAGGTCTTCGGTTTGGTGCACTAAGTTTTCCTGCTTCTGCTGTATTGGATCGTGGGAGACTGCAGGTAGTATTTGAATATAGATACAACGTACAGATTTCCTATAGAACAATAGGACGCAGTTCCTTGTGACTCGGTCAGCCACTACAACGGATCCTCGATCGAGAACGAGGGATCCGCAATCCCCCCAGCTGCAGTAGGCACGTGTATGTCTATCAGGGACACCCGAAGCAGGAGCACCAGACTGTGGTTTGCAATGCTTCCGCTCGGCAGGCGGCGCCAGGGTGGTTGCCGGCATCAGCTTGGTTACTTACGTGATATGGGGGGGCCAAACTGACAAGAGTCGTTGGCGCTTTCGCGTTGGGCAGAGCGTATGGCGAATATCGCGGCGGTGGCGTCATCCGGCCAGTTGGCAGCCGGCAGCGAGGCGTTATCGTGGCGTCATTGTATCGGCTTTGCGGGCCACTGTAGTTGCACAATGAACTTCATCGGACCAATTGTATTGTGACTTGTAGCGCCATTGCGGTGGTCGCGTGAATGTAGCGGTTTCGTGATCGGCAGCAACATTGAGGTGGGTTATACCGCCATGCCTGGACAACATCAGCATCAGCATCGAACGGCAGTATTACCTGTAATGTCATCATGGTGACTATAATTTCGTGGCCAGCGGTGTCCCGTGGCACCCGGTGAGGTCAATACCGATGGTGCCGTCGCGACGACTAGTGAAGTCGGGACCGGTGGCGTGGTTGCGGCAGCCAATGAGGCGAGGACCGGTGGCACCGTTGTAGCGCCCAGTGAGGTCGGGATCGGTAGCATCGTAGTCGCACCCCGTCAAAAAACGGGATCGGTGGTGCCGGCATGGCACTCAATGACTTTAGTACCTGTGGCACCCACGTGGCGAGCAGTGAGCTCAGGACGGGTGGTGCCCACGTGGCAGCTAGTGACGTCGGGGCCGGCGGCACCGACATGGCGTCAGTGAGGTCAGGGCCGGTGGTGTTCACGTGGCGTTCAGTAGCGTCGGGACCGGTGGCGGCCAGCGTCGGGACCGATGGCGTCCCCGTGACAGCTAGCGACGTCAGGCCCGGTGGCACCAGTGGCAGCCAGTGGAGTCCCCGCCCCGGTGGCACCGTCGTGGCGGCCAGTGAGGTCGGGATCGGAGGCGCCCCCGTGGCGGCCAGTGAGATCAGGACCGGTGGCGCCCATGTGGCGGCCAGTGAGGTCAGGATCGGTGGCGCCTAGGTGGCGGCCAGTGAGATCAGGACCGGTGGCGCCCATGTGGCGGCCAGTGAGGGCAGGATCGGTGGCGCCCATGTGGCGGCCAGTGAGGTCGGGATCGGAGGCGCCCTCGTGGCGGCCAGTGAGGTCAGGATCGGTGGCGCCCAGGTGGCGGCCAGTGACATCAGGACCGGTGGCGCCCAGGTGGCGGCCAGTGAGGTCAGGACCGGTGGCGCCCACGAGGCGGCCAGTGAGGTCAGGATCGGTGGCGCCCAGGTGGCGGCCCGTGACATCAGAACCGGTGGCGCCCAGGTGGCGGCCAGTGAGGTCAGGACCGGTGGCGCCCACGAGGCGGCCAGTGAGGTCAGGATCGGTGGCGCCCAGGTGGCGGTCAGTGAGGTCAGGACCGGTGGCACCCACATGGCGGCCAATGAAGTCGGGACCGGTGGTGCCCACGAGGCGGCCAGTGAGGTCAGGACCGGTGGCACCCACATGGCGGCCAATGAAGTCGGGACCGGTGGCGCCCAGGTGGCGGTCAGTGAGGTCAGGACCGGTGGCACCCACATGGCGGCCAATGAAGTCGGGACCGGTGGTGCCCACGAGGCGGCCAGTGAGGTCAGGACCGGTGCTGCCCACGTGGCAGCCAGTGGCGACCACGTGGCGGCCTCTCATCACAACATTCGTCGCCATCCGCAGACTAGACTCCTTGGGTTAATAGAATATCATTAAGCTAACTCACCCATCGATCCGAGAGCGGAAAACGTAAAGAGTACCCAGGTCCAGCTGCAGCTCCCGGCGCCGGCGGCGGAGCGCGGGGTGGCCCCCCGGCGCGCCCGGCCGCGGCGGCGACACGGCGGCGCCGGCGACGTGGCGGCGCGCGGGCCGCCCCCGGCCGGCGGCGCCGCGCTGCCCGCGGCGACACGATGTAGCGATGCACGTTCCCTCTCGTCGGGTGCGGAGCGGCTTACGTTACCGTATGAGAAGTAACGCGATCGAAAACACGCGTTAATCGGACGATTTCCTACTTAAATCTCGGAAACGCCTACGACTGAACGACGGTAACGTTTAAAACACGATCGTGGTCGAGAACGTATTTCGCCAGAAAAAGTGGGTAGATCGAAGTCACCTTGAAAATTGCGCGACGGACGTTATCGGTTCGAAAATACTTCGGGAACTCGATTATTCGAAATGAAATTTTAAAATTCGAATCTAAAATTTTCGTCGTAAATATTTAACGATAGACCACTTTCTTGACGATTAGCGAAACACTTCAAATGACTTCCTTAAATTCACTTCAAATGAATAACTTTTCTGTTCGAGCAGAAGTTCCGAAATATAATTACTGGGAATTAAGTCGATCGAGAAGTTAAAGACCACGTGTCGAATTTAAATAAAAATATGCGGACCTTCGGCCAAGACGGTCGACGAAACAATGAAATGGCGGCGAGTCGCCGGGTGCGAGCTGGTTGGTTACAGGAAGCTGTCGGGGCGGAAACTACGTCACAGCGGCGCGCTACGGGCTGTGGAGCGGCTTCATAGACGCTAGCGGCATCTATCGGTCATTGGGAGACGCTACGCTCTCACATCCTGAAGATATCCGAAGTCGAACGGAACACATAATACACGAACTATGTTATACTTAAAGAATTATCCCCCAACTCCTAATTGCTAAGGAGTTGTACCTTCCATCATCAGATCACCAACTTAAAACGTTCATGACTAGAGGCAAATCCCATCATCAGATCTGGATTCGGTGACAATGGGACCAACTAGAAGGTATACCCTTTCAAACAAAAAAAGAATTTTTCAAATCGGTCCACGCGTCTTCGAGTAATCGGGGAACATACATAAAAAAAAAAAAATTTCGACGAATTGTTAACCTCCTCATTTTTGAAGTCGGTTAATAAAATATTATGGCTAGGTATCCTACAGATTTCTTAGAAGTCGGTGCCAAGCCAAATACGTTCGTAGGTATATATTAGATAGAGCTTTGTAACTTACTGTCAGTCCGATTATGTTGTTATCAACAGAATGATCTAACTCAGTCATTTCGATGAAAGCATAACCGGAGTGACAGTAAGTTCTATGACTTGACTATAGACAAAAATCTATCAAATACAGTCATATACTCGCGAAGTGAACATATTTGGCTTGGCACCGACTTCTAAGAAATCTGTAGGATACCTAGCCATAATATTTTATTTCAATGAATAGGGTAAAAGGTTTAAAGGTTTGGGTAGGAAATCCTAAGAAGTAGGAACTAAAATTATTTTTTATTTTTTAGTTCGGGCGAATTTTTGAAGGCGGTTTTATTTTTATTTTAAAATATTTTATTTTTTGCTTTTTAGTAGTGTAAAATAGTTATTTAGTATGCACTGCACTGTAATAGGCCAGAAAACCTGAACTGGATAACTTAAATATTCAAAGAATTATCCCATTATCGAGGAGATATACATTGTATCATCAGTAGGTATGAATAATTTCAAAGATTATAGGTAACAGCCTTAGCATGCCTATATTATTTAAAGAATCACTAACCGCTAACCAACATGTCATAACTACTAAGCAAAAACTTGAATTACATTCTAAGAATTACTTAATCGTTAAGGAGTTATACCTTTCGTCATCAGCTCACCAACGTGAGACTATGACTACCTAAAGGTAAATACTCAAACAGCTTCCAAAATATATGAACTATGGTATATTTAAAGAATTATCCTCCAACTCCTAATCTCTAAGGAGTTGTACCTTCCATCATCAGCTCGCCGACATGAAAGGATGACCACCTAAACGCAAATACTCGAATAGCTTCCAAAATACATGAAATATGTTATATTTAAAGAATTGTTCCCCAACTCCTAATCTCTAAGGAGTTGTACCTTTCATCATCAGCTCACCAACATGAAAGGATGACCACCTAAAGGCAAATACTCAAATAGCTTCCAAAATACACGAAATATGTAATACTTAAAGAATTATCCCCCAACTCCTAATTGCTAAGGAGTTGTACCTTCCATCATCAGATCACCAACTTAAAATGTTCATGACTAGACGCAAATACTTGATTAATCTTCGAAAATAAATGAAAAATGTCATGTGTGCCTACAACATTTGAAGAGTTCCCTCGATTTCTCCAGGATCCCATCAACAGATCAGGATTCGGTGACAATGGGACCAACTAGAAGGTATACCCATTCAAACAAAAAAAGAATTTTTCAAATCGGTCCACGCGTCTTCGAGTAATCGGGGAACATACATAAAAAAAAAAAAAAAGATTTCGACGAATTGTAAACCTCCTCCTTTTTGAAGTCGGTTAAAAACTATGACGAAATTGACTAAAAAAAAATCTCTGATCAAACTAATCTCAGGAGTTTTAACTATTGCTATTATTTGGTTTATTGACAAGATCAGATAATACAGGGATTAATTCAATTTAAGATATCTTTATTTGTAGTACCTAGTCACATGTGCCAGTGCACATGGAACGGTACCTTGTCACGATTCTTAAAATAGACCTTATGTGTTATTTAATAAAATCCATTTTAAACAACGTTCCATGTGCACTGTGAATGTGTATTAGTTCACACAAATGTGAATTAGGTATAAAAAAATATTGTGCTTTATTACGTTACAAATTTAAATGAAATTAGGTATTGAAATGCTGATGGCACGGAAATGAGTGGTGCAAACGAAGCATACCTCCATGTGCCGCAGCGGTACCCTTGGTGTTGGCTACCCTGGCCAGCAGTGGAGCAAGACTGATCACGACCTTGCCGATAGCGTCGTTGGCAGAGTACGTATCGTGGTCCATCAGACGCAGCTGCAACGGCTCGTCTTGCAGCTCTGATTCGTCGACCTGTAATAGCAATGTAGGTTAGCGGTACGGTACGGGGTAGACTATTTACGGCCTGACAGAAGACCATCTTTCATAAGAAATAGCTGTTAAACAGAAACAATTTTGAGGCAGCTATTTATTGTTATGTTTATAAGTAGGTCTCTTTGGAACATACTCTTCAGATATTGAATGCCCGACGTCCACTGTACTGCGGCATTTAAGTAATTGATTAATGAATTCATTCAACATAGTTCGATAGTGAGTAATGTACGAGCCCCGATGCAATGGAGTTCGTCTAGATCGAAACAATTTTTACAAATTTTTGAATATTTTAAAAATGATCACATTATGCTAATGATAAATTGTATGAACGTTAGTCATGGTCAATGTACTACATTTCAAGAGACACAACAATCTGAAGTACGCTTTTGTTGTTTAATAAATCGATTTTAACAAACCAGTGTCTAAATTATATTTTCGTTCACCACCGTAATTCCGCGCTTATAAGCTTGACGCAAAATTCGCAGTGCATCAGGTGTACCATGTCGTCTTTAATATTAATGGCGTTCTTTACATTCATTGATTATTTACAAAATTAAAAATTGTGGAAAAAATTTAAAAAAATACCTCTCGTAAAATAGTTTTTTTTTTTATTCTGATTTATTAAGTCCAAATATTTTATACTCAAAGAAACTACTTTAGTACTACTACTGAATAGTGAAGGTTTTGTCTCTAAACCTTTTCCCCCGGATGAATGGGATAATCTCGAAAAAAAGTCTAACTGGACGAGAACATATGCATCGGGGCTCGTAATGGGCTAATGGCCTAAAAGAAACGTCTTCAGTTCTATAATATCAACCGGCCATAAATGGCTGTTGGTTTGTTGACTAACACAAAGGTTTATTCTCGGAACAGCAAGCAATGCGACGCTACCTAAAACAAAAGAGTATCACCTGTCAGATAGCCAGTAAAGAAGTTACGACATTATTATGTACCAACGCATAGAAAAGTCCGCTCTCGCTGGCTAGTGAGAATCATACATTAGGGTTGGATGAGTGTAGTAGTGTCAGCTTAATTGTTTTGTTTAATTGCCCTGACGCTTAGGGTGCGGCTCCACTGACGCGGAGCGGAGCGAAGCTGTGGGAGCTCGGCCAATGAGACCACATCATCGAGACGGCATCACATTGTTCCGAATTTTGAATTTGAAGAATGTAATTGGTCAATTTTGCATAGCTCCGCCCCGCTCCGCGTCAGTGGAGCCGCACCCTTATGGTGCTTCCACATTGGCAATAATAAATAAAAAAAACCTATGTCTAGCAATGTTTACATGATTAATTCATTAATATTGAATATTATTCAGCTCAGACACATTGGCAGTCGCAGATCCAGGACTTTGTTGAGGGGGGGGGGGGGCTGCCCTATGATATAATAGTATTTTATACTTAAAACACCATCTGTGAGGGGGGGGGGGGCAAGTGCCCCCATTGCCCCCCTGAATCCGCGCCTGCACATTGGTGATACAAAATGTTATATACCTAACATAATCTTTCTCTCTTTGACATTTTATATTCTATAACATTGTTGTTACAGATTAGAAATAACATTCAATGTGGGAGCACCATAAGGTCCTAAATTCATAATGGTGGAACAATAGCGAAGGGATGGATGGATGTTATGGTTTGCTTTTCTGTACAATTAAGTAAGTGTTTTACTACTACTACTAGGTACTACAATAAACCTACTTACAAACATATCCAACACAATGCAATGGTTTTAATTTATTATGTTTAATTAATCAATTAGAGGCAATATATTTGCCTTTTAAATGTTTTACTTGACATGTAGAATATATCAAAATATATTTTTTTAAAGAAGCTTGGTAAACATCAAACAAAGGAAACATTGAAATCCATTATACAAGCATGCCATTATACGCAAATTGTATTTCAGCGAATAACACTGTTTAGAATAACAAAAATAAAGAGCAACTGGCAGACGGTCGCCAGACATTTACCAAAATAAACCGAACATATGGCATTTGTATCAGAGCCAAGTTTTGGAACCAAATATTATGAATTTGCTCAGGCTAGATTTGGTACAGTGCAGTTCACTTGCAGCATGGTGAACTAATATTCAAGGTGGTTCAATATGCATAACAATATTTTAATAGAAAAATAAAAGTACAAATTAAAATTTTAAGCAAATCTTCAATCTGTTAAAAGCCATATCAAAAATACAAAGCAACCTGGCAGAACCTACTATTCAAGAAGACAAAAAATAAAATAATGTGATCTATTACCATTTCATAATTAAAATAACAGAAGAACCAAAACCAGTAGGTAATTTCCCACAATAGAATGCAATTCTTTAACAATTGAAAATAAAAATATACATTAAGGGTTTAATAAAAACCAATCACAATTGTTTCCATTGTGGTATGAATCTAGTTGACATACAAACTATATGAGTAACTTCATAACACATAATGTGACAAAAATAAGCTTGTTCGTTACAGCCCTTAACTAAGTATATTTTTTACAACTGACACATCAAAAGAATAGAAGTGCTAAAATATTTTTGGAGCACATAATATTCTAATAAGAGTAATAAGAATTTGAAATAATCCAACATTATTTTTCTGTGATCTAAGTTACATATTTCTGATAAGTTATTGGCAATTAATGACAAACATAAATATTGTTTCAGTTGGTTGTAAAGTAATCAATATAATTTGCCTTCTGTATAAGACAAAGGGACATTTACTATGCAATTTCAGCCACTGATTGAAGATCTCTTGGCACACAATGTACTTTCATTCATGGTATTTTACAGGGTTTTATCTCTGTAGGAAAAAAAAACTACAATGACTTTTCTTGAATTCTGCAATATGGGTGTCCCCATAACTCAAAACAAGGACCCGGCAGACCTCATAGACAATGGCAGGATGTTTAAGATTCTTTATAAGTGAGTAGATATAACCCAGAAATGTGAGGAAGGAGGGGGAAGGCCATTGCCCAGCAGTGGGACATAATTTTCCCATAATGAATAATAAGATAGAATAAGAGACTTTTATGAAATAACATTTTATTTCATGGATGCATGAAGATATCTGTTGAATGTATTGAGATCCAAAAGAATGAAGTTATTTACTGGTAAGTTCATAAAACAGCTTGGTCAATCCCTCTGACAGTTATATTTTTGGTATGGAAATTCCAGTTCTTGGTAAAACTCACATTTTAATAAGATGATAAAGGGAGTCAAACTCTATATGAAAACTTTATCATATGCAGACAAAATCATGAGCAAAAGGCTAGTGTGAAATTAGATTAATTAAATATTTGTATTATACTAATGCCTTGTGTACAATACTTATTTTGAATGACTTACCTCAAACCGATACCACTCTGTGCTGCTCCAGTGTGGGTTGAGTGACTTTCTGCAGACATCAGTTTTATGTGTAACACTCCCAAACTTGATCTCCACAAAGGCATCTGTTGTGTCACTTGCGCGGTCCATCACCGGCAAGTTGCGCCCGGCCAGAACCTTCACTTTAATTTTCCCAGGCATATTTACTTAATAACAGCTGTTATTGTAAAATAAATTAACAGTCAAGTGTAGTTCAAATATTTCCTAATAGGTTTCACGGTATGCTAACCAGCATTATCACCTCTACACACGATAGATTAGCACATTTTATCCGAAAATTTAGAACACAAGAGCATTTCTTTTTTTTTTGGCCACTAAATTTTAAAATCGACCAAAATTACAAAAATCAATTTTTATAAACTTTTTCAACGGGAATATGTAGTAAAAATTATGTATTTTCTGATTATATGCAAGTAACCAGGTTTTAAAAGGTTTTATCAGTACAAAATCAATAAATATTGTGACAAAGCAGAATACTGGTTCTTCCTGTGTTACCTTTCCTTTGTTTAAAAATCATAGAAATTTGCTTCTTCCTCATCTTAATTATATATTTTTATTAAAATGCAGAACATAATTGATATAAAAATGTAGAAATAATTAATTAAACTATACGGAAACCATTAAAAGTCTAATACCAACAGGTTTATTTTGTTACTCTCACCGGTAGGAACGGTATTTTTAAATTTTAATATAAAGTAAGCAAAGTTCAATAAGGTCTTAAAGATGACAGTAAAAGTATTTTTTTATTTGTTTTAAAGGTAGCAGATATGTTAAGTATTATTAAAAATAACTTAAATCATACTAAAATAACTACACCGAAAATGTTGGGACAGTAACAAAGAATGCTGTTGGTAACAAAGGAGGAAATGTAAGGCCTCGTGTAGAATGTGCATTAGAATTACGTAGAAAATGTAGGTCTATAAAATTATATCCATATTTTACAGGGTCGATGAAATAAAGAATCGATTAGATTTATTTATGTAATAACTAATTAAACTCTAATTTTAATCGTTCCCTATATCGCCTCATCTTTTCGGCTGCTCTCATCTTAGGTTGTGCTGACATTTTCTCTCCCTGTATACAACAATGAAAACTAGCCTTTACAATAAATTCCTTTTATTGTTACTCAAAGTTCCTTTGATATGTTACCACGCGAAAGTAACGAAATAAGAAGTAACACAACACGTGGTCGTAGATTAAAAAATGATTTATAAAGCTTGTTTTAGCAACAATATTCAATTGTTTTGTTACATGATGTACATAACAATATACATTAAACGATACATTAATGAAAACGAAGTTAAAGTTTAAGCTTTCCTAGTAAATCCAGTAACAAGGAGGAAATCAAAACTGGTCACAACAATTAGGCACGTGCGTTTTTTAGTAGATCTTGATGACAATTGACCGAATAAACATGGCCGCATATTGAATTGACGTATGTCGGTATTGCCAGTCGTAAAAAGTAACATTTTGGTAGTATTTATCTTTATTTCACTGCTAAAATAGGTAACAAAGTAAGAATTTTCTAAGTGGAACTTTTTGTGGGACACGATTAAAAAATATATTTCTACTACTTTTAACGGTTTTAGGTGTATAAAACCATTCTATGAAGAATCTTACTGTGAAGATACAGAGATCACAATAAAAAAACGTTATATGTTGCTTAGACCATTATGAAAATATCTTTATTTGAAGTAGCAAAATTTAGACTGGGACATTGGTTTTTTCATACATTTCAAAAATCGAATGTCTGGTTTTTAATTAAATTTAATATATGTTATGGCTTTTGTTACATTATTTTAACATATCCTGTGTAATTATTAAATTCACTATTAGGAAAAAATACTTAATACAGACGTTTCTTAACAAAAAGTATTAAAATAATATTTTCAAAGTCGTGGGACACGGCTAGATGCGGCAGTGGCCAAAAAAAAAAGAAATGCTCACAAATACTGATTGGAATCTTATCACAGAATCGAAGTGTAGACGACACTCAGATAGATCTGGCGATAACTACGTCTTTATCGTGTTGTACTGAAGCGGCTCTAATATTTTGGGCGTATCAAGCCAATATAGTCCACTGTTTACTGCACATTGTCGATTAAAACAATGTTATTTTGAGTGAAAATATTTGTGCCTCGCACGCATTTGGGATGCGTATTACGCGACGGTGTAGTATAAACACTGCACCTTTAAGCGCCCCTGTAATGTCGAAACTGTTCTAAAAGTAATGAGTAGGTTTATTAATAGACAAATGAAGCTTTTATAAATAATTTGTAAGTGATAGGTGCAACAACACGAGTACGACACTGACAGTTCGTTCAACAGTTGTGTCAATTGTCAACTTGTCATTTGGCAAAATAAATGTCAAATAACGGGCTTGTTCCAAATTGTATAATTTAAAATATTATTATTTTATACTCTGTCCAACCAAATTGTCAGTAGAAAATACTATCAAATCGAGGGGCCGCACATAGTGTGCCACTAAGAGGGATAGACATAGTCACTTACTACTAAGAAGATACTTGTGTGTGTGGCACTTAGTGACGTATTCAACGCATTTGTCTGGCACTTACATTTAGCATCTAATGCACACACACACAAAAAATAGTGGCACAGTGATAAGGACGGACGATTATCGTTCCTTTTCACTTCCACTAGTAAAAAGTTTCATAAGACCATCCCTTTCGTTCTTGCTATTATTATAACGTTGTCAAATCCATATTAATCCTACATTCATGTATCAAATCATTTTCAAACACATTCAATTCTTGAACAATCTTTGTGAACAATAAACTAAAGGGCGGGTAAAGTTATTGTTCGATGTACTTTGCCGTTTAAAATTAGAGTCTGGCTAACGAAAGCTGAGAATGAGAAATGGCGGCAAATTAATAAAATATAGAGTATGGTATCACTGGGTTGCACCCCGAAAATCAGTCTTGATACTTGTAATGTAATATAATATAATTAATAAAATTACCTGTATTTATTACAATCCAAATTAATATTATACATGTACATAACGTAGCTGTTCCATGCAACTTTGTCTGCATGACACAATGCAATATGATGTAGGTATTGTAGGTACCTACTACTCTAAATGATGACCCATGTTATTAAATGGATCCCATATCAAATTTTAAGGAAATCTGTTTAGTTATTTTCAAGTTATATCATAGATTCGACAACACGAAGTTAGTTTTAACTTTTTACATACATATTATGTACCTATTTTGTGGTAGCTTGGTAATGTGTCGAACCTATGATATAACTTGAAAATAACTAAACAGATTGGCTTAAAATTTTATATGTTTTTCAGCTCTTCATATCATTATACTATTATACCATAATATGGCCGAAAAACAGAGTGATTTTCACACTTGGATATAACACTTTTATATGTCTATACCTACATAGGTATAGGTAATATTAGTAACGATTTGTAAATTGTATCATCGCAGAATGGGTGTAATCATGATTAAAACTACCTATAAAATTGTCCATGACACAAGTGCGAAAAACGTGAAATTCTAAACGAGTGGCGATTTTTTAAAACACGACCGATAGGGAATGTTTTAAATCGACACAAGTTACGACGTTTTTTAGTACAGATGGCCCTCCGAAGTTTTGAACCTGACTTAAAAAGACCCACTTCTCACACTAGAGCCTAAAAAATGCACCATCTGTACTAAAAAAATATAATTCTGCCGGTGTGTGTATTTTTAATAAATAGGAAACGAAATAATCTATATTTTTTATTCAGAATAATTAAAGTCAGACTTAAAAAACTCATACAATGATTCATACTATTTGTGCCATAACACATAAATCACATAATAAACTCATCTAATGCAGTTTTTATGACATTGTCTCTTTCGCTGTACTTATCTTCCACATGAATGACATGGTCAGTCATTGATTTCCAATATGAGCAGTTACCTATACTCGCGAACTTTTTTCATTCTTCTCCAACTCGCATAACTTTTCTACCGTATTTTTGACAGCGTTAACTGCTTCAACCTCTCCCAGACCTTCTGGGTCCCGTTTTATAAAGTTACAAGTTACAATTTTACAGGCGTTTACTGGCAACACTTGCCCCGTTTTTTACAATTTGCGTTTTATAAAAGTACTATGTTACAATTTTACAAGTTACAGGTACAAGTGCCTGTAGCTCAGCCATAGACAAAAATACAGGAGTTTAATAGTTTTAAGCTCGTAATCGAACAAGTGTTTTATAAAAATATTGTAAATAACAAGTGTAGTTGTGGTAGACTTGTAACAAAAACTGACGTACGTCTTGAGGCCTGTAACCGCAACTACAAGTGCAATTTTCCCAGTTATTTCGTGTGCTACAGACGTTTGCTCGTAATACTGTTGAAATTATTCGCTTTCTGAGAGATTCTTCATAGTTTTGGCCAACCACCACGGACTCCGAAAACCGCAAACGACGATTTGTCTTTGTCACTTCTAACAAGGCGATATTAGAGTGAAAGAGAAAAATAATCGAAATTTGCGGATTTTCGAGTTTGCGGTAGGGCCGCTGACTATGACTACACTTTTTTACTTATGTCTGGAGCATAAGGTCTAAAGTTGTATTGTATATATTATTATATTTATTCCCTTGACTGTACCCCGATAGCGTTGACCGAGACTGTTTCAGCTCCTAATAAATTTGGACTTTCGGAGTCGGACACCGTACGACTTCACACAAAATTAGAACATCTCTCTCTTCCTTTTGTTCTGCGGCCCCACTGCGATTTTCGCAAATTTCGAGGATTTGTCTCTCTCACTTTAATGAAGCCTTCGTTGGAGTTACGGCGAAAAATCTTCGAAATTTACGTATTTTGAATTTCGCGGTAGTAGGGCTGATTTTCCATCAAAATAAACATACATAATCTGTGGATACGATTATTTATGTCAGTTTTTATTTTTAAATAGTGATGTCCGTCACGCCTGTAGATGTTACTTGTAATCGAGATTTACCATGGTTCATTACAATTGTAAATTTTTGTGTGTATTTATAAAACACCTGTAATAGTTCATAGTGCATTACAGGTTCCTGTAACCTGTACACTTGTAGCCTGTAACTTGTAACTTTATAAAACGGGACCCTGGTAAAAAAAACAAATGACCATATTAAATCAACCTAACATAAATACAAACTTAACCCCTCGTATGCTTGGACACGGATCCGTGCGTGGGATTTTAAATCTATTGTTTTAAGTGTAAAGGTCACTTTTTCAGTAACGTAATTTGACAGGAAGCATACGAGGGGTTAAATCTATTATAGTCGATAGTATATTGGATAATGAGTACAAGAAAATTTATTGAATAAAGGTAAGTATCAAAATGGTACTACGTACTAACCTAGGAACACTGATATCGTGTGTAAACACTCATGTTTTTCCTTTTAAGCGATGATTTTCTCCTCTTGTTTTTCTTTATATTTACTTATTATAGTACGCAGCAGCTTACGAACATTACTTTTCATAGTATTTTTCATCATAAACACCTTAAAACGTTGCAATTGTGGAAAGCGAGCAATGGGTATCAAGTCGAACGAAAGACAGAACATGACGTTTGACAATTCAGCTTGTGATGCCATATGAAAAGTTCCGTAAAAAACTCATTCTCAGCTTTCGTTAGCCAGACTCTATGGCCATTATTATTTGAATTTGCTTTACATTATTTATCAATGCTAATACTCTGGCCAATTAGTACAAAAGCTAAAACTAGCTGCTGACTGCCTTCATAGTTTCAGATAGAACCCCAGTACATTGTGCTAGCACACCAAGCGCGATATGCTGGGGTCACAGAAAATCCCCTTTGGTGTTGGTCTGTGGTTGGGTTGGGGTGCAGGACAAGCTGGAGGGATGTTCTTATTCTACGTTGATTTATTTTTACTATCGATGATTGATGAAATGTTGATAATAAAATGCATTTAACAGTGTACAAACAGCAACACTCCTAACTGACCATTAAAGACAGAGCAGAGAGAAAATGAAAGAGATAAATATATTTATATTATGACAACTTCAAATTAAATAATACACGGGAATGTTGATTGATCGCAACTTGGTCGAATAATACAAATCGGGTTCCGAAATCTTATGAGACTGGTATCACGAC
The DNA here is from genome assembly GCA_025490895.1 of Thaumatotibia leucotreta. NCBI lineage: Eukaryota > Metazoa > Arthropoda > Insecta > Lepidoptera > Tortricidae > Thaumatotibia > Thaumatotibia leucotreta. Next base: position 13,684 of record JALPQI010003490.1, on the reverse strand, counting down.
TTCGGCCGAACTCTGCTGACCAATGGAGCGGGGCTTGCTACGGTTAACCAATGATCGCTCGCGGTTTCTTCAGAAGGTGACATTACCATGGTTACGTAATAACAAAAACGTTTAACCAATGATTGATCCCGATTTTTCCGGAAGCTGACGTTACTATAGTTACGTTATATATAACATCCGCTTTAGTCCTGGAGACGTCAATCTAACTTCAGAGCCGGTAATTTGACTGCTAAGCTGCTATGTAGAAATTTTCGTTCATTTTCCTTTCAACGGCTGTCACTGTCAGATATTTTTTCAAAGTTAGAATTTCAGCCAGAAACTATCAAGTCTCTTTTAAACATTTGTATGGCTACAGACAGATTAAAGGATTATAGGTAGACTGTCACAAGTCTACCTACCCTATTTCCACAAAGGTTACATAAGTATTCAACTAACGTCAACTAAGAGATGTGACGAATGATAATAAAGACAGCAATAGCATTTGTCTCTGTCAATGGAAAAAATAATTTAAAATTGCTCGATAACATAGCTATTTGTAAAAATATCTTGACTTGAGAAAATACCTCGCCTTTTCATGTTAGATAAATCATGGCATCCGATTTGAAGAAAACATACTTTTTTATATGGTTTTTATTTTTTGTTACATTAATGAATAAATTCTTGTTGACCTCGTAAAAACGTTAATAAATTACTAAACGGTTTTAGACAAATCTATGAAGAACTGTCGTTATCCAGTTTCCACTAGGAACAACGACATCTAGCGTCTAATAATGGCCGATAGCTAATTCTTAATTTTCGTAGACGAAGGAATCTTTATTATGTCAAATACTGAAATTTTGACGCAACAAAGATGACACATCATCGGGGACCATCGGAAATGTCGCAATCGTGCCTACTAACGAAAAATACCGAACCCATAATATTACACGACCAAATTGCATCCTTTGCCAAGTGGCTCAACATTCTTATGTAACTGACATGTGACCACAAAACAGAAAAAACAGCTGTGCATGTGACTAGGGCTGCCAACCAAAGATCACAGATATACGGGATATTCGCGAATTAATTGCGGGACTTGGCTGTAAAATGCGGGACGGCAATGACATTAACATTAAAAAATAATGCTCAATTTCATATCGGTTAAATTTAGTAGCACAGTTATACACTTTCAGTACACGGTGCTCGCAGGCTATACGAGCCCCGATGCATATGTTGTTAGACAGTTTTTCGAGATTATCCCGTTCATGCGGGGGAAAAGTTTTAGAGACAAAACCTTCACTATTCAATAGTAGTACTAAAATAGTTTCTTTGAGTATAAAATATTTGGACTTAATAAATCAGAATAAAAAAAAACTATTTTACGAGAGGTATTTTTTTTTATTTTTTCCACAATTTTTAATTTTGTAAATAATCAATGAATGTAAAGAACGCCATTAATATTAAAGACGACATGATGGTACCTGCACCTGATGCACTGCGAATTTTGCGTCAAGCTTATAAGCGCGGAATTACGGTGGTGAACGAAAATATAATTTAGACACTGGTTTGTTAAAATCGATTTATTAAACAACAAAAGCGTACTTCAGATTGCTGTGTCTCTTGAAATGTAGTACATTAACCATGACTAACGTTCATACAATTTATCATTAGCATAATGTGATCATTTTTAAAATATTCAAAAATTTGTAAAAATTGTTTCGAACTAGACGAACTCCACTGCATCGGGGCTCGTAGTCGCCGTCTTCGCGGTACATTCAAATTAACATTTCACAATCATAAATGCTTTCATTTACATATTCATATTATTCTTTTAGTATTTTCAGTTTCGTATCCCCTGAAAAGCGGGACAACTGTCGTCCCGCGTGAACCTTCTGCGGGACCTATACTTTAGGGCCCCAGAAACGGGACGTCCCGCATATAGCGGGACAGTTGGCAGCCCTACATGTGACTGTAAGTGTGATTCTCTTTCATGCAATATTTCCAATTTCTGAAGTGTATACCTAGCTGTGTTGCTGTTTGTACTATACCTACAAAATAATAATTCTATCTAGCAAGTATTCAATCAGGTTACCCAAGGTGGGTAACTGGGACTATACAACAATAGTGCAAGCCAAGTAAGACCCAACAATACTGGATATAATTATAGTAATAAAACAACTCATCTCTGTTATCAGGCAGAGGCATCGTATTATTTCCTATGGAGCAGTATAGAATACCAGAGAAAAGTCGTTCTGATAACTTGGTAGTCTAATTGGAGTAGGTACTAGTTTTTAGGGTTTCGTATCCAAAAGGGTAAAACGGGATCCTATTTTTAAGGCTCCTCTGTCTGTCCGTCTATCACCAGGGTGTATATCGTGAACCGTGATAGTTAGACAGTTGAAATGTTCACAGATGCTGTATTTCTGTTGCCACTATAACAACAAGTAGAATAAAATGGATACATAATACGTGATTTTTGTACATGTTTTTTGCATACAATGATACGGAACCCTTCGTGCGCGAGTCCGACTTGCATTTGGTCGATTTTTTCTCAGTTCATGTTTTTCGGACATAAGTTAATTAAGTTATGGTGTGTGCTAAAGGCAGACTGGCGTTTTTATTATGGGTATATATATACCTATAAGGCATGCATAAAAATACGTCCCATAAAGGTATTCATCACAAGTAACAAAATAATCAAACTCAGCAAATTGTAAGCAAAATGAAATAGGCCTCGTTAACACCTTCGACAGTTTTACGATCGTCTATAAAACTGTTCTACTAAAATTACATTTCAAATTTAAACCTACAGGCATGGGCGTTAAAGATGATAATTCAATAGGCAGAATGATGAATCTACATATTTGTAGCATGTGATTATTTTTCCACATAAAGTCTTAAAAATAAATAGGTAGATAGGCATCAGGCGTTGAGTAATCTTACTTAAATATTAAGTTATCTTTTACTTACAAGAACGCCAGCAATACATGACAGTTAAAGGGATCAATAAAATTCATTATTTTTGGAATGTTTATTGATTTTAACTCATTTACTTTGCCCTACAGTAGTATATTAAACACGTACCATATCATATCTTTGGATCAATCCCACAATTTGGGCGAGCAATAAGAGAATCTAATCACAAATAAAGGGAGTTGTTTAGGCTTTGGTGATTTTTCTTTAGCGACCATTATTCGCATTTCAAATCAAATTATTTTTTACTTCAGAATCAGCTAAGTTCTAACAAACTCGAAATGCCGAAGCTTAGACGAGAGTAATATTAGATTGTATCACAAGCGATCAAAATGATAAATTTTCGGCGAGGGCATTCATTGAAGCCCGAATGAAGCGATGGATTCCACAATATGATTCCGAACGTAGAACGGATTCTGAAGTGGAATCCTGAATGTAATGAGGGATTCAAGCGTTAACTCCAAAGATGAAAATTATTCTGATACCGTGTGACACATACTGTTTTTCACACGACCATTGAGAAAAATAAAAAGATATATATTTAGTACACATATTATATATTTAAAACACATAATGGACTAAATCGTAATCAATGATGTACGTACATACTATTTATTTATCATATTTCATTATTATATTATTTATATTGTAGGCTGGCAATAGAAAGTCCTTGAACAGAAAAGTGCCACTTTGTTGCCTCCTAGCAGAGAAGAGGAGATGTACCCACATCACAAGCCTTAATTGAGCTTACCGTGGGACTAGGTCGATTTGTGTAAGATGTCCCAAGATATTTATTTATTTATTATTATTTATATTTATATTAATAAATAAGCTTAATCTTAATTACCTAGTTAATCTTAAGTCTAACGGTCAATACAAGCTGCTGCTATTCTACATTATCCAATTCATTCATTTTCTGGTACGCCTGCTCGAGCTCTTTAAGCAGCGTCCTCACTTGCGTCTTGTGGACCAGCAAGGAGTCTTGTGCGCGTTCGCCAGTGACATCCTCTGAGTGTAGCACTAGCTTTATTGTGTCTACTGTGCCTTCGGGCCCGGGACTTGTGGTTACGTCTGTTAGCCTGTTGACTGGAATAAAAATAATGCCTGTTAGTCTGTTGACTGGAATAAAAATAATATACAGGGCGTCCCAAAGTTATGGGACATGAAGGGGATGGACCTTAAATATCGTAGATAGTGTATTTTGCTGAAAGAAGACATAATGTTATTTTTAAAATCTAGTAAGAGTGCATTCAAAGTTTTTCAAAAAAATACTTGCTTCACCCGGAAATCTAACAGACTACAATTAATTTCGAATTTTGAACCAAACTTGTTTAGTTATTGTTTTAGTTTTAGATACTATGTTTCTTAAAAAAATTGATATTTTTTATTCATTCTTTCGAATGACATCATAAAAATTCGAAAAAAATATTTTTCGTATTAACCCTTAATTTGGCAATGTTCGTCACAATGAACATGGTCTTCGACCCACTTTTTGTATTTTTTTTTAAGACATAATTTTCTGCTCTATACAATGGCGAGGAGGCTAGAACGCACGATTTTTTTGAAATTTGCCAAATTAAGTAGGTTCGATCGATGTCTAGAAAAAGCATTTTTTTTGGATTTTTTTACGCAGTATTATTTCATTTTCAAAATAAAATAAAGTCTTCTTTCAGCAAAATATCCTATCTACGATATTTAAGGTACTTCACCTTCATGTCCCATAACTTTGGGACGCCCTGTATACCTACTGTAGGTGTAGGTATTAATACAATAGTCTACTTATCAATTTTCTGGCAAAATGATGGAAACCATTTAAGGACATTTGAGAATAAATATGTAATATATAATTTTTTAAGGTAAATATTTTGAAATTGGATATTTACTATATTAGTTGAATTCACTCTCAACTGTCCTCGTTTGTCGCATCTAATTATGTCTCGTATAAAATTCAGAAGCTGCTTAGTAAACATTTGAGCTTGCCCAAAATACTGGTTTACCTACAAGACACACATTTTAGTCTTAAGTAGGTACTAGGCGTACAGTCAACCAATTGATACCCAAGTCACTCAGGAACCTTGTCACAGTGACGATCCAAATCAAATTATAAGAAACTCCTCACTATTTCTTAGTTTGACAAGGTTGAATATTGGCCTAGTCAATTGGTTAAGTACATTCAACCTGTTTTCTTAACGTCACTCGTGCAACAGAACCATGTGAACTCACTCATGAAAACTTATGTACGAAATATCAAGTGCTAACGGTGAAGGAAAACATCGTGAGGAAACCTGCATACACCTGCGAAGAAATTCAAAGGTGTAGTGTAGGTATATGAAGTCTCCAACAAGTACTGGGCCAGCGTTGGGACGAAGCAAAATAGGCATGTTTGATGTCGAATTGCGGAAAAAAAGGCCAGAATACAACAACAACTTACTCATGAATCCACTAGTCTGCACTTTGGCCTCATAGGCCTCCCTGCCGTTGTCTGCGGCCTCGGCCAGCGCGGACGCGTGTGCCCTGGGCAGGCCGAGCACCAGGAGATCACGGGTGAGCTGGGTGCCGGGGCAGCCGCCTCGCCACGTCTGACGCAGCACCCAGCGAATGGCTGCCGCAGCTCTGGCGGCCTCATCGCGGGACGCTGGACATTATTATTGAATTTTATTATTATTACTATAATAGTACATTACTATAGAGGCCGGGACGAAAGGTGTTGCTTTGCTGGCCGAAGACATATAGACGGTCAAGCGAAGCGAGGCCAGATACATAGGTCTGAGGCGGGGAACACCATATTTCTAGTGCTTTTCTCAAACATGCAATGAAATACACAACAAAAACTTCAAAGTTACTTTTTTTGCATAGTGGCAGAATGTTATGATGCCTGTACCACAAATTTATGTGGTATGGAATTAAAAAAAGAGCACTTTGCCGGCCTATTTGTATTAAATTGCTTTTCCCCACACTAGCTCGGAAACACCTACTTCCCTCACTAATTTCAGTGAGGAAAGTTGCATTTTAATCACTTGTGAGGGAAGTAAATTGACAGATTAACCGTGAAACGTTCAAAACCATGGAACGTCAAACGCTGGTATGGCTATGATTCGCTGATTATTTTTTGAGGGACACCATGAAAATTTTATCATACACCAAATTATTTCATTTATTCAAGATAATAAATTAAATTTTTAGTATTTCATAAAAACCTATCGCAAAATCTTATCATATTGGACAAAAACCAGATAGTACACTTTTACATTCAGAACGCAACCCGCTAACACTGACGTCTTGTACGTCAATGTTGCCAACTTATAAAAAAATACTCGAATGTACAGTTTTGTAAGAAAAATTTCCTATGTAATTTTTTTAGTGCCATTAGTAGTAATATCATAGATGGAAAAACTAACTCTTCCACTGATTTCGATTTAAAAGTCTAAAATATAAGAAAAAAATTGTAATTTATACAAGTTACAACATTAATAATTGATCTCATAACTAGTGTATTGATATTATAGTATGTTGCTGTAGTTAAATACTAAAAAAATATTTTGTTATTATAGGTAGTACTAGAACTACTCTAAGTTACTTCCCCTCCTTGCGTCGTAATCCTCATTGCTGAGGGTCGTGAAGCCCCCGGGGTATGAGCTTCTGTCTTACGGAGTCCCGCCATCTGTGCCTATTCTTGGCATCGTGTAGTGCAGTGTGTAGCTGGGTACCCAACGCAGAACGGACTTGATCTGTCCATCTTATTGGGCTGCGGCATCTTGATCGTTTACCATCAATCTTGCCAGTAACGATAAGTTGCTCAATCTAAGTTACTTAATAAAGACTGATTTGTTGCATTGATTGTTTTTTTACACGTTCGTAGCTGCTTCCTCGCTTCAGTGTGGGGGAAAATGTTGTGTTACACATGGGAGCAAAGTTTGTTTAATTATCGTGCCTTGAAACCCTCGCCACGCTCGAGATTCCATTTTTAAACCACTTGCTTCGCTCGTGGTTCAACTATGGAATCTCTCGCTAGCTCGGGTCTCAATATTGGCACGATGATTAAACAACCACTTTCCTTCCTTGTACAACAAATAACTATTAACGACCTCTTGTCCTAGTCGCACCTGAAACGTCATACTTCGCAGCCTATTATAAGGAACATAATAATACATTACTACCGAGGGAAGTGACTGGTTGCCGGCCGAATATATGTAGACGGACGAGCGAAGCGAGGCCGGATAGTATTCGGACGGCAACCCGTCACTTCATGGCCGAGGTATGTATAATGCTTTTTTCAATCATGCAATGAAATGAAACAAAAAAATGTATCTTCTTTCTAAGAAATTATAAGTCAACTACATAACCAAGTCTTTGAAACACAACAAAAGTCAAATACGACACCGACTCCGACACCTCATTTTTTTTTTAAGTTTGACCTGTTTGAAAGGTGCATATTTTTCCTTTTAAAAAGCGAGCGGTATTAGACGGTCGTGGCCTGTTGGGTCCAATTAATCGCATGCGGTGATCGGGGCCGACGGATCGCACCTTATAATACTGCTTTTTAAATATTATGTTGAGTAGTTATTGTACATATTTTAAATTATATAATTTAAATACCTAATTATAACTGCAAAATATTAGCCAATCATTATTTTTAACACTAATATTACTTACAGATAATTAATGGCTAAAAGCCAAGATGCCAGGTCACAACCCTATGTCAAATGAAAATTAAAAAAGAGGCACTTGCCGGCCTAGGCCGGCAACGAGGTACCTACTTCTCGGCCGCTTTTTAGGCACGTAACTACAACATTTTATTGTATGTTTGAGAAAATTAATTTTATTAGTTTGATAAAGTGATGGTAACGGATTATAATTTACCTACTAATCACGACTATTATATATAAGCACTTATAGGTAATTTGTCATGCTTATGTAGTATATATCTATTTTATAATATCGTTGTCAGTCGTTTAATTCATATATTAACTAAAGTGTTGGAGTAGAAAATCATGATAAGTAATTGGGCATTACAGCTAATTGTAGGGTATAGGGAAATATGTATATTTAAGCTGCCGAATAATATCTATACTTGTGCACTTATCAGACAAAATTCTCGTACCTAGGCTGCAAGACATGAATTAGTCCCTTCATGAGAGACTCGGCGAAACTTTATAAAACCCGAACTAGGCAACTCGCATAGCCTAGTTCCATGACAATAGGTGCCAAGTCTCACTACCTATGCGTTTACAACTTGACGAACTTGTGGCGTCATTAATAATGAACATTTCGTGTTATTTGTGATGTTAGAATAACACTATGTTAAAATCATAAAATTGTTTGTTTTGTGTTTGTAATTACTGATGGAATTTGGTCTGAAATAAATTCATTCATTCATTAGTGTTCTTCAGTGTTAGTTTTTAGTAAAACGTCCGAATTTTTCGCTTACCATAAAGACGAGATTTCCTTCTAACTTCATATGAATAAACTGACAAAGCGGCTTTATGGCAAACGACAAAGTGGGACGTTTCACGAAACTCACTCACAATTTATTATACTGACTCAAATGGCGAAACGATTTGTAAATAATAACATAATTAAGTAATTAAGTATCAAGCGAATAAGCACTTGTAAGTGTTTGAATAACTAGTAAAATATTAGGTACTTACATAAATTTGTATCTTTCAAAATGTCCATGATACCGTCTTCCTGAAAAGATACAATTATTATATTGATTTAAACTTTCATGCAGACTCACCACCCCTGCCTACGACCATGGATGTAACATCATGCCCGAAACTTCAGGATAAAATTAAACGCAAGTTTAGGTACCTACCTACTTGAGTCACAACAATATTAAATCAAGCAGGTTCTATATCGTCAAGGAAATTGAAGACTTGAAGCCGTACCTAGAGTTGGCAAGTAACGGTTACGTTATCGTTTTGCGTACCTAGTGCTCCATCACGCTCGCTCCAATGAATCAGTGCGAGCGTGATAGACTGCTTTACGTATCGAGTAAACTCTAATTAAACCTGTTACGTAACCTGCCAACTCATGGTACGGCTACAGAATCTGGTAATGTGGAAATCGGATACCACGTAAGACGGATTATAAAGTTTTCAGATAGATACCGAAATATTGCATAGAACTGTAAAGTTACAGGCAAATATGCCAGTAATTAAGAGAAACTGTTCCTATAAATAATACAATATTCAGTACTCATTATCTAATAAAAATATATCATTTCGTCAGTCGAGAATAGTCGGGATTCAAATTATAGGTAGGTACTTACATATAAAGTCCGCAGTCCGGAGTTCGTATTAGTTCTCGATGTTGTCTTTCTATCATACACAAAGAAATTACCTAGTGACGCTGAGTAGTAAAGTAAAAGCAAAAAGCCAAATGCTATTTGCACACAAAAAGCGTGGTCAAATTGGAAAGGGCGGTTTTTTCCGTCTTCATGTAAAAGCGTAAGTTCTATTCTTGAACACTGTGCTCTATAATAGGTATCTATTTATATTTACTTATCAGTGAACTTAATACATCAAAATTTCTACTATAACTTTTTACTATGTATCATAATTTTAAGTATTTTAGATACCTATATATGTTTGTATTTGAAAATATTTTCTACGATCACATGCAATACAAGTTAAAATATGTCTTTCAGTTATAAATGTATCTATTTTGCTAGATAATGAAATAGTTTTAAGTACCTACATTTTTTATCAAGGTTCTTATTAAAACTCGGTGTTAAGGTATGGAGTCTATGGACTACAATATAATAGAATACAAATTATTTATTTGGCGAAAAAGATAAACTAAAATTTAAATACATCTTAACCTAAAATAGCACCAAAATGGATGCCACTCAGCGTATGCCGCTGGCTAAAAGTTTAGCCATGGCGCTACGACTACCTACCTACATACATTTGTGTGAACACTTTTCTACTTCAGAGACACAGACTTACTAAGTTTGTCGCGTCTTTTTAAATTGAATTTAACTGTTTCGAAATACAATATTCGGAGTGAACAGAAATATTTTAAAGTTATTTTGAATTGCAGACTAAAGACTTACGAAACAATGTTTCGAGCGGTACTACATGTGATAAATTGGTTGCTCTGTTCTTTCATTGAATATTTACCTAAAAAGTGCAAAGTCAACTGTACTCGTACCTATCTATAAACATCTGTTAGCAAAAACCAACATTTATATGTCCACGTGATGTGATGCGCGCGGAATACCCACTAGAAGTACTGCGTGTGCGTGTAGACGGTTGAATTCGTCCAGTGGTGCCAGAGAGCTTGTGTGTACCCACAAGCGGCTCATCCTCCATGTGCAGCACTCAAAAAAGGCAGTGAGGCAACTTGTGTACTCACAGTCGGCTCCTAGACAAAGTGCTGTACAAGGAGCGGAATTCTTCATAGCAAAAACTAAACTGTCAGAGGGATTGACCGAGATGTTTTATCGACTATCGATAAATAATTGACACTTCATCGCTAACTTTTATTTATCGTAGTAAGGCTTTTATGCATAGGTACATAATATACAGTGGCGGCGGATTATTAGGGATATAATTATTTTGTTCTATGCCATCGTAATTTAAATTATTTTAATAAGGGACAAAGTCTGAAAAGTTAATCAAAAATGGAATACACATTTTTTTATATGGATTAGAGTTTGTTAAACAATTATTATACAACGTTTTATTCAAAACATAATTGGTGGACAGAAAAAATCCAACATAAGTAATTATGTCCCTAATTAATTATCTGGTCGCCACTGCACGCGTATATATTTAAAAGCCTAAATACATTATTTTAACGATGTTTCATTGAGTATAATTTTGTTTATCGATAGTCGATAAAACACTTCGTTCAATCCCTCTGACAGTTAGATTTTTGCTATGAAGGATTCCGCTCCTTGGTGCTGTAGCAGTGTGCGGAATAGCGATGCGTGCAGGCTGTCAAGCGCGGGCAGCGCAGCGCTCACAACTAGTTGGGCATTCGAGAGCCCATTCCCAGGCGCCTCGTCGAGGATGTGCACATCATACGCACTTACAAAAGGCAATGAAACATGTACTCACAGGCAGCTCGTCGACGATGTGCTGCAGCAGCGCACGGAACAGTGACGCGGGCAGGCTGCCCAGCGCGTGCAAAGCTGCCAGGGCCCACAAAGGGCAGTCGCCATCCGAGCAAAATTTGAATTTCTGAAGAATGATATTACATTCATTACTATGCCCCCGGATTGCTCAGGTACTAGGGACAGTAGGTACCTATACGTAATACGTATAGGTACCTGTTACGTATGTGCATGTATATGTAATGTAATTATATAATTATGTACCATTAATAGTGTCGTAATGTGTATATTGTTGGGCATTTATTAATTCAGCTACAAGGAGGTAAATAAACGTTTAAGATACGAGTAGACCTAAATACAAATATAAAGAATATCTTCCACGTGTGTATACCTATGTCAGTCAAATCCTGTATGCGAGGAAATCTAGTAAGCGTATAAAATGTTTTCTTAACTAAATATCTTACTGAAGCCTTAATACCGCGGGTTAGACAAAGTAGAAGGATAGGTAGGTAAATATCAAATTTTCATTCCACGAACGCTTAAATTCCAAAATACTCGTGTTTCACTAAAATGCAAATGCAGAATAATAATTTATTAGAGATGATCTATAGGTAAAGTCCAAAGGGGATTTCGGAAGTAGAGTGGGAGTGACATTAAGCATAATTACTGATCGTCCTGAGAAATAAATCAATAAAACAACGTGGGCTTAACAGTAGAAGTAAATAAAATAATGTAAGTAGATATAAGGAAGGAAGGAAGGAAGGATTGTATACAGGGCGTCCCAAAGTCATGGGACATGAAGGGGAAGTACCTTAAATATCGTAGATAGTGTATTTTGCTGAAAGACGACTTAATGCTATTTTGCTTGCTTCACCCGGAAATCGAACCAATTACATTTTTTTTTCGAATTTTGAACCAAACTTGTTTGGTTATTCTTTTAGTTTTAGATACTATGTTTCTTAAGAAAAAAAAATATTTTTTATCCTTTCTTTCGAATGACATCATAAAAAATGAAAATAAAAAATTCTTATTAAAATAGGTTCGATGCCTAGAAATGTTTTTTTTTTTTTAATGCAGTATTATTTAATTTTCAAAATAAAATAAAGTCTTCTTACAGCAAAATATCCCATCTACGGTATTTAAGGTACTTCCCCTTCATGTCCCATAACTTTGGGACGCCCTGTATAAGTAGAAGGAGAAGCAAGTAGAAGCAGAGGTTACATGTAACATGATTGAATTATGATAGTTACATTAAAATATGTAGTTTCGTATTTCAAAGTACTTACCTACATAACTTGGTATGAAATTTAAAAATAATATGTAGGCTTAAGTTATTTTATAAGAACATGTACCTACAGGGTACGAGTTTTTTCAAAGTAGGTAGTGACGATTTACGTAGGTGTAAACAAGATATAATACTCACCATTACAGTATGTCAGCCCGTTTGGTCTGAAACAGAAATAACAGTTAAATTACCATACAAACTACAAAGTCGTACAAGTCATACTCGTATACGCAAGTGATCACGCCTCGTTTACTTCGTGTATCTTATCATACGTTATACTTATTAGGACACCGAAAATAATGATACGTGCAGAATGGTATGTCATCCCTAGAATACTTGCGGAAATCCTTCTTGGAGCTATGTCGAAGTTGTCGTTAGTACCTAGACAGATTTTATATGGATTTGGAATTGATTACTAAAAAGTAGCTGTTGACTAGTATTTGATACGTATGTTATGTTGCACAATCAAGGGAATGGCTAAACAACTCATATAATTTTAACTGTTATCGTTAAGTATTCAATGAAAAGTAAAGAAGAAAAGAGCCTTTCATTTTATTGTGTCTATTTTCATAATTTTGAATTTATGGGTAAAATTTGGGCTTCTCATCACGGGCTCTTTCGATACCAAAAGGAAAAAAAATGTCCTAAAATGTCCATATATGTTCCGGATTTCCTCCTTTATTACCGCCATGCAGATGTATGGAAAATGGTAACAATATAGAAAATAGACCATGGAACATTTTTCCCCATTGGAATTCAAGGAGCTCGTGGTTCTAAGTAGAAATAAATAACCCAAAGTTTACCCATAAACTTAATATTATGAAAATGGACAACATAAAAAGAAATGTTAATAATAAATGAAAGAAATGTAATATGATGTGTTGTAACTCACAGGCGCTTCATAATGCCAATTATATGCAAACTAGCATAATATGGGTAGGTAAGCAAGCACATAAAATACAATAAGCTATATACACACATATGTAGCATCATCATCATCATCAGCCCGTTGCAGTCCACTGCTGGACATAGGCCTCCCCCAAGGTACGCCACAGAGCTCGGTCTGTGCTTTATGCATCCAGTTTCTGCCAGCCCCCTTATGCAAATCATCCCGCTATCTAGCCGGAGGGCGTCCCACGCTACGTTTACCAAGACGCGGTCTCCACTCCAGAGTCTCCAGAACACGCTTGCTCCAGAACATATAAGTCAACCATATTGCTGATAGGTATTTCACGTTTTATTTCATCATCATTATCATACATCACAGAACGGAACTCAACGTTTGTGTCATTTCATAAAATTTGACCAAAGGTTACAACGTTTGTGTCATTTCATAAAATTTGACCAAAGGTTACCTACTCATACAGTCAGTAGGTTAGGTACCT